>JACMII010000412.1:0-19279 GCA_014805405.1 Bunonema sp. RGD898
GGTAGTGGAACGGTGGCGCGGGAAGCGGAAGGAGAGCGCTAGTGCATGTGACGACAGCAATAGCAAATTGGCAGTCGCCCCGGGCGAGTCCGGACGCAGCGCACAAGCAGCGCGCGGCAGCAGCAGCAGCAGATCTGACGCACGATAGGAGCACGACGAACAGCAACCACCCTCCTTGAGCGAAAGGAAGAATGCGAGCAGAATGGCAGAGAGGGAGAATGGAATGCATGGATGAGACGGAAGCGAGCACGACACGCACGCAGGTCGCCGGCATCGAGCTACCCTTCGACTCGTGCAATGTGGCGCGCACTCGATCGCTCAACCCGAGGGGCATCTTCGTCACCACGACCGTCGTGATCTCGTTCCACCCGCAGTTCGTCACGAAGGCGAGTTGTGGGCTGTGAACGCGACGAGCGAGTGACGAAACCACCATGCATGCAGGTCGATCGTGCGTACCGGATCCAATGCTTCTACATGGAGGCCGACAAGACCGTGTCGACGCAGATCGAAGTGTCCGACCTGACGACCGCCTTCCAGACGCAGGTGTCCCATAGAGACTGGGAGCGAGGACTGACGACTGTGCTCGCAGGTTGTCCCGATGCCGATCTGCCGCTACGAGATCCTGGACGGTGGACCCACTGGACAGCCGATCCAGTTCGCCACGATCGGTCAACAGGTCTACCACAAGGTCACTCGTCCGGCTCTGCGCCCGCCCAATAGCTTGTTGTGCCGTTCAGTGGACGTGCGACTCCGAGACGGTCGACACGTTCTGCATGGTCGTTCACTCGTGCACGGTCGACGACGGCAACGGTGACACCGTGCAGATTCTCAACGAAGATGGATGCGCCCTTGACAAGGTGGGTTTCTTTCGAACCGGCGATGACGTATTGCCTGTCTGCCTTCAGTTCCTGCTGAACAACCTCGAGTACCCGACCGATCTGATGGCCGGCCAGGAGGCGCACGTCTACAAGTACGCAGACCGTTCGCAGCTCTTCTACCAGTGCCAGATCAGTATCACCATTAAGGTGGGGGGCGGTGAACGCGTTGTAATGTTGCTGATTCCGTACGGCGATTGCAGGAGCCGAACAGCGAATGTGCGCGTCCGCAGTGCGCCGAACCGCAGGGATTCGGTGCCGTCAAGGCTGCTGGATCTGGCGCAGCTGCCGCTCCCGCTTCAACCGCCGCCGCCGCCGCTGCCACTCAGCCAGCAGCCGCCGCCCCCGCTCGTTCTGCTGCCGTTCCTGCACCGGTGCCCCGCTCGCTTCTGCGTGTGCTCCGCCGTCGTCGACGTGACAGCCCTCCCACCTGGAATGCGCTCAACACGATGGACGTGCGCGCCGAGCTCAGAACCCTGGACGCGCTCGAGAACGAGGTGCCCCCTCCATTTGCATGTGCAACAGGGAAGATGACGAATCTCCACTCTCAGCTGGCCAGTCTCTCGGCCGCACTGCAGCCGTCGTCCGCCTACGAGTCGACGACGCGCGGCTGCGGCGGCGTCTGTCTCTCGATGACGGGCTTCGCGCTGCTCGGCGTGCTCGCCGTCCTTCTCACCGGCGCAACCGCCTCGACCGCCATTCTCATGTCGCGCCAGTCCGCCATCGTGGCGAAGCAGCACTTCTGAGCGCAGCGCTGCTCGACGCGTGTGTGCCATCAGGCCGGGAATTCTACCTGCCACCTCCACCATTCGCATACATCACCGTGACACATCGACGATGAGGGCAATAGTAGTTGCAGCAGCATAATAATAATGAACAGACAGACAGACACCAACGTGCCATCCATCCGTCGCAGCATGACCTTACTACACCTTGGCACAGCTCGCAGTGAACCTTGTGGTCTCTCTCTCATCTCTTTCATCATGCAATTCGGTGGTCCAGCCCATCATCATATTAATGAAGTGTGAATCCGGTCTCTTTCTCTCCTCGTCATGAATCGTGCATCATCATGGTGGCGGTCATATTGATGATTGTATGTGTGTGTCTGTCTCTGCGTCGGATCGATCCATATCGCTGTGTGTACACAACTGTCTGTCTCTGTCTAGATGCGAACGCAAAGATTTCTCCACTGGTCTCACTGGTTCGTTGCTGTTTGTACTCGCTCTAATGCTCCTAGGTCGCTACGGCTCTAGTTCGTACGTATCTTCTCGGGGTGGGAGGCAATTATAAACGGAGGAGGGGGGGGGGTCGTGCTGCACTGCTTCGTCGTCATCATCGTCGTCATCGTCGTCGTGATCCTCCTCTAGCAGCTCGTGAGAGACTGGACATCGGGCTAAAGATGGACGCTGATTGGGGGACACACTCGGAGTTGCTAGAACGGCCCACGGGGATGAAGTACGGGAAACGAGCTGCAAAAAGAGACGGCGGCGGCGGCGACGGCTGACGGACGGAAGGGAGACGGATGGTGTGTGTGTGATGACGATGATGAAAGGCGGCGGGGAGGGAGGGGTGGGGGATAGAAAATTGGAGTGAGAGAGGGCGCATGCTCCCTGAGGGACGAACCGGAATGGGGCGAAGAGGAAGCGGGTGACGGACGGATGGACAACGACGGCCGCAGTGACGACGCCGACGATGATGATGATGATGTGGGAGAGAGGGGAGAAGGAGGACGTGTGATGTCACCCAGTCTGCCAGCCGGCTATCCGCGCCTCCCACGCCACTCAGTGACCACCGGTCGCCAGCTCGATGGCGGGTCCGTCCGCGTTCTGCTTCACCGGCTTGTACAGTCCCTTCGAGGGCGACGCCACTCCGCCGCTGTTCAGCGCCAACTCCTTCTGCACGTGATGGTGCACGATGCCGGCGCCGAACGCGTCGCCAAGCACGTTGATCGAGGTGCGCACTCGATCCAGCGCCCAGTCCACGGCCACGATCAACGACACGTCGTTCACGGGCAGCCCGACGGCCGTCAGCACGAGCAGCATCGTCACGAGTCCCGCGGAGGGAACCGACGCCGCGCCGATCGATGCAAGTGTCGCCGTCAGACTGAATGAACCGCGCAGCTGATCGAACATCGTCCACTCTATCTGGCAGACCTGACGGTGACGACGCCGCCGAACGACAGGGTGACGCCGTTCATCTGTGCGATAAAGATCGCGGCGACCGCTTCGTAGAGCGCCGTGCCGTCCTAAACGCATCAGCGATGCGGAAAACAGAACGTCGACCCGCTCGGCACTACCATGTTGATGGTTGCGCCGACTGGCAGCACGAATCGCGTAACGCGCCTATCGACGCCCAGGTTCTCCTCCAGACACTTGTACGTCATCGGAAGTGTGGCGGAGCTGGAGAGAGAAAAAGACGAGGCGTGAGAACCGGAACAGCGAAAAGGGAGAAAGAAACCTGCTGGCCGTGCCAAGTGCCATCACCCAGGCCTGGAGCAGACCGCGCATGAACTGGTACGGGTTCTTGCGAGTGGTGATGAAGAAGACGAGCGGGAGGGTGATGAGTGCGTGAATGCACAGGCCCATCAGCACCGTCACCATGTACCTGCACGCAGAATGACGTATGTGCAATGGATGCGTTCCCGTGCTCACGCACATGAATAGCATGAGGGCGGTCTCGGCCAGGTCCTTGATCTCGAGGATCTTGCCCATAATGAGGCACATGATGCCGATTGGTGAGTAGTACATGACGTACATGACCAATTGCATGATCACTTGGTCCATGACAACGAAGAACTGCACCATCACGTTGGCCTCGTGGCCCAGCTGCGAGAGCACGATGCCGAACGCGATGCAGAACACGATGATGCCCAGGACCTGCGGCGTTCAATGCATCTCGAACGAACGAGTCGCCGAGACGAACATTCATGCCGGCGGTGTATTCGACGGACGGCCGCAGAATGTCGTAGGTCCCATTCTGGAGAGCGGCCAGGCCGCCAGTCGCAGCGGCTTTGACGATCTTTGGACGCACCGCCACGTACTTGGTCTGCATCTGCTCGAAGGTCGCCTAAATTGCACGTTACACGATCAAGTCATCGTCCGCGCGGTCAATCCGCCGAGTGGTTGCACCTGGACGATGTTGGGCGGGAACATGTTTCTGCAAGCGACCGTCGTGTTGTGTCGATGCTTCGGGGCTCAGCCAACCTGATCAGGTCGAGCATCGTGTCGACGGTGGAGACGTTCTTGCCCTCGGTGCCTTCGCCGATGTCCGACTTGATCTTCGGATCGCCGGGATGGATGAAGAGCACGAGGAAGATGCCCGTCTGTGTGTAAGGGTGAGAAATGGGTGCTCTCGCTGCCAAGCATTACGATGACAGCGATGACGGTGGTGCTAACGTAGTATGCGAGCGCGAGCGACCCCATCCTGCCAGACTGGCGCGCATCCAGCTGGGCCAGCCCTGAGGGGAGCGACGAGATCGATCCGAGTGGAAGGAGAAGCGGTGTCCTTACCGGAGATGAGGGAGCTGACGATGAGTGGGAGGATGAGCATCTTGAGCATGTGCATGAGGATCTCGCCGGGGAAGGAGAGCAACATGATGGTTTGTGGCTCCAGCTTGGCAGATCGCAGACAAAAGCCGAGCACGGCACCGAGCACCACCGATCCGATGGTGGCGACGAGAAGTGCGTTCGTCCTTATCCAGCCCATTGCGTCTTTCTGGTTTTCGTTCGCCTTCGACTGCTAAATGAGCACGCGCGCTGGTGCAGTCGTCGATTGGCCGGCCGCCACTCTCGCTGCTGTTGCCACTTCTGTCGTCGTCGTCGTCGTCGTGGCGGCGGCGTGAATTTTGGCGACGACTAACGTCTCCTTCCCACTGGCGCCGTGCTGACGACGACGTGCCTCTCTTCTCGTCGTCTCTTTGCCTGATAGCCTAGCAACTGGGCGTATGCGGGGCAGAAGAAGACGAGGGGCGGGACGAGAAATGAGAGCGAGATGCAGAGGAGGGGGGAGGGGAGCGAAGAAGAAGATTGCGCACTTCGAACGAGACAACATGTTCTCTGTTCGATGGCACCCCGGACACACTCACTCCAAAACGGGAGCCAGAAGAAGAAGAGGGGGAGGGGAAGACAAAAAGAGACGTGGGCTCGCACACACGCACGGATAGAGACTGAGCTGAGGGGGAAGACTGGAAGAAGAGGAGGGAGAGCGAGGAGGCGGAGTGGGGGAAGACCAAGGGTCCGCTAACAATGGAGAAGGGAAAGACTGGGCCAGGGCCAGTGGTCTCGAGCCAGCCACCACGCAATTAGCCTTCCACGCGCCCACTGGCACACTCGCACTTCGTGTGTGTGTGAGAGGGGGAGAGGGGGAGGAAGAGATGTCGTCTTCCCTTTACGCGCCCCCGCTCGGGAACGCAAGAAGACAGGGGCTGGGAAGCGGGGGAGCAGTTGCAAAAAGAAGACGACAACGACGACGACTGCGCCTGCATTGGGCAATGCCAACCAGATGCAGTAGGAGCACGGGCACTAATCCAAACAAAGGAGTGGGGGGAGAGAGATGGAAAGAGACGACAGGAGAGGAGAGGGGGGAGGGAGGGAGAGGGAGGAGAGTCTGCGCCGGTCTTTCTCCTGTCGAGGCTGATGCTACTGCTCGGCTGTCACAGCCGATTATGTGCGTGAACAGGGACGAGTAGTGTGAGAGTGGGGGGAGGAGGAGCGACAGAAAGAGGTGGGAAGGGGGGGGGCGCCTGTTGGTGTCTGCCGCTGTTGGCAGGAGGACACTTGCTGTGCTGCATCCGCACACACACACACGGCTGCTGGTGCCGCCGCCGCCACCACCACCACCACTGCTGCTGCTGCCAACCCGCAGCCTTCCTTTCCTCCCTCTGCAGTTTGAATTGGCTGGCAATGGGGACGGCGGCGGGTTGTGTGTCGTCGCGCCCGCCGTCGACAGAGAGAGGAAAGAGGCCGAACGGACGCGGGCGCACACACACACACACACGACATGATGATAACGACGGCGACAGCGACGACGACGACGACAAGAGGCGGGCGACGCGAAGAATGGCTGCGTCGAGGGAGGGACGACAGCACTCCATCACGGACGAAAAGAGAGAGGGTGGAAGGGAGACGGCACCACGCCCACTCTCTTCCCCTTTCTCACACGCACATACGCGCGCGCACACACACACACACATTCGCCAATGGAACCAATTTGGAGATTTGGCACCCCTCACCCTTCACCATCCCGCCGCCGCCCAATCCCAGCCGCCAACCATCTCTCCTTCCGCTCCACATACCCCATGCACACGACGGACAGACATCTGGGGAGGGATGCGGCACATCACGGCCATTTCCATGCAACCAGCACGTGCCAACAACCAACGCATACACACGCACACCCACCCACCCATCCGCCGCCCTTTCACTATTCCCATGAGCCGTCGACACACGCATGCCACAATGGATGCGAGAAGGGAGGAAGAGGAGGGGGACCAACCGACAACGAACATCTTCCTCCTTCTTGCGAACATAAACTTGCAGCCAGCAATACACGAGCACTCGCGAAAAGGCGCACCACTTCTTCCGGTCGGCAAAGCGCCCCCCCCCCTGCTGAATACTTGAGGAGTCTAAGCCGTACAAACTCCAAAGTGACTGCCGGTTCATGATGGCGACCGCCGTTTCTTTGCTGCTCCAGAACAACTCGTCCCGTTTAACTAGTCTCTCTGTGTCCTAAGGCGTGTGCGATCGCTATCCGATACGATCTGTTCCTCCCTGCTCCAGGCAATTCGTCTTGGGAAGACGGTCTCTCTCTCCCTATCTATATTCCGTTCCCTGCGTGACTGGTATGTTGTGGTGTTTGGCTAAGTGCGAGTTGCATCCGTGTCTGCCTCCGTAGTCGTTTAGTCGTGGTGGTGCTCGAGCACCGAATGCTGTTGCGAGACATGCAACAGAATGTATGTATGTGTGTGTGCATGACTGCTGGCGCGCTATCCGTGAGATATGGTGGTGGTGGTGGTATCAGTGTGAAGGACCCTTTTGGCAAGGAACATGGCGAACAGGGGGAAAGACCAGAATAGGTGGGGGCTTATTACTCATTTCAGAGGATGGAGCAACAGTCGCGCCGAGCGCCTGGTGTGCGGGAGGCAGCGAGCAGATCGAGTTTATCGTCGAGTCCGTCACTGCTCGACGCCGACGTCTGTCGCTCGCCCATCTCGCTGAGAGCGTCCGTCTGCCTCCGTTGCTCTTCCAGGCTTTGCTCGTACGCGTCCGTCGCCAGATCGGTCAACAGCTCGTCCAGTGCTGTAATATCTCCTCTCAGTCGAACGTCCCGGAAGGGCTCTCTGTACGTTTCGCATCGTAGGCGGATGTTTCGAAGAAGCGTGCGTCGCCGAGTCGCTCGGCCATCTCCCGTCCCTCCTGATACGAAACGGCGCGCCTGTGCTCGGCCAGATCGCACTTATTGCCGACCAGCACGACTGGCGGTTGCGCGTCGCCCACGCAACGACGCAACTCGTTCGCCCATCTGCAACAGATGCAATTGCACGATCCAGATCGACGCGGCGGCGACAGACCCTTCGACGGCGCGGAACGACTTTCGATTGGAGATGTCGTACACGATGATTGCCGCGCCCGCGTTCCTATTATCAACACAATATCCTCATCATCTCTCGTCTTCTCTCCGCCTTCCTTCCTCTCCACCTCGCCTTCTGATCGTACAGCGGAGATCAGAAGGTGAAAGTGCGAATAAATCGAGAGTCCGTACCTGACATACATGGGCACCATGCACCGATAGCGCTCCTGCCCGGCCGTGTCCCAGATTTGCGCCTGGACGGGCACCCGCTGTCGAGTGCGAACGTCCACCGACACGAAGGAGGCGCCGATGGTGGCGTTGAGCGGAAGCAATTCGTGCCCCCACTTGTGTCGATGCACCAGCCAGGTCTTGCCCACTCCTGAGACTTGATGAGTGGCAGCCATTCGGTCGTTACACCTACCGCTCTCTCCCAGCACGACCACCTTAACGCGAAGTGCCGGAACCGCGGTCGGCTCGCTCTCCACCTCGCATCGCGTCGAATCCAGCGGCACCGTCGTTGCGTCCAGCTCCTGTAAGCAGAGAAGGGTTGAAGTAAGAACAATGGGCGGTGATAGTGCGCTCACCTTCTGATGGTGTCGCGCGGCCTGCTTGCACTTCTCGACCGTGTAGATCCACTTGCCCGCGTCGGGATGACGATGTTCGTGATGATGGTGATTCGACGAGGGTGTCGGCTCGGCGAGTGCTGTCGCCGCCTCGCCGGCTCCGGAGACCGCGGCCGCCGCCACGCAGCACGTCGCAACCATACGCATCCTAATAACGATAACTACTATTCCTGTTGTTGTTATTCGAGGTGGTCCACTGATTGGGAGAACTACGGGGTGATGGGCTGAATAGGCAGAGAGGGGGGGGGGGCGATAGCGAGCGGCGGTGGGAAGGAAGAGAGAGAGCGGGGGATGCCCCTCTGGTCAGTGAGCGCACGAGGGGGAGAGGGAGGAGGGGCTAGCCCAGCACACACACACAACTCTGCGCACACCGAGATAAGGATCCCACTGGGTAGAGGGGGGAGAGAGCGAGAGACGGTGCAGAGACGCAGAATACGAGAGCGCAGCGAGTGCTACAGCGCGCGCGCAGGGACGGACGGCTATCCATCCTCGCGGCACCGCCTCGCTCTGTCACTTTGCATACACACACGCACGCACGCACTCTCTCTTCCCCTTCTGTCGTCGCCGCCACCGCCCCGTCTTTCAGTGACGTCCACAGACCAGGGGATCCCCCCCCCCTACCAACAGCCATCCTTCCCTTCGGTCAAATGCAGTCGATCGAAGGAAGGAAGGAAAACAACAACACTTGCTATCTCTCCCCCTCCCCCTTCCCTCTCTCCAAATATTCAAACACCACTGATCCTTTGCTGCTGCTGCTGCTGCTGCGGCTACATACAGTCACCTCACCTCACTAAAGCTTCACTTCATTCATATGAAGAGTCGTGCGGTTTGTGACACGGGCAAGCTATCGTTTGCTGTGTGTGTGTGTGCTCGCGCGCGTATGTGTTCATTGTCATAATGCAACTGGACGGCGGAAAGGGAAGGGGCAACTGAACAAGCCTCCACCGTGTGCGCTGCTGAACTTCTACCTCGTATTCCCACTCTCACTCACACACCACATCCGTCACATATCATCATCATCATCATACGACAGGGGAAAGCGGCAGCGGTGGCGCTGCAATGTGTTACGGCAACAATGCATAAGGAAGAACAAGAGCGAGAAAGAGCATGTTGTCGTATCACACACATACATATCGCTCTCCCTCTCTCTCCACGATGCCAAGGACAATGGTGTGACAACGAGCAGAAGCGTCTGTTTGTCTGTATCTGGGAGGAATACGAATGCCCACGATGGGAGGTGTTGTCTCTGTTCCGTGTTTTTGAACTCTGTAAAAGCCCACTAGCAAACGCGAACACCCGATGGGGGGAAGGGTACAGAAGACTGGGGGGATATGCTGTGACAATGATAGTGTGGGAGATGGATAGAAATGCAGTGGGAACGGGGGGGAAATTATTATGCGGATCGGCCGAGAATCGGCGGCTATCGCGAGGACGACGACGAGGATGAGTTGTTGTGGTCTCGCTGCGGACCGGGCGCAGATCCGAACAGCCACTCGGTGTTCGTGGACCAGTAGCTGTAGAGACGCTGCGTCAGTCTGCCGGACTCATCCTTCGGTCGTCCTTCGACCGATCCGCCGTCCCGTCACGAGATGCCGTTCTGGTTCTTCGTTGCGGCGGCGGCTCCGTTCTGCGCGCCGCCCAACTCCTTGATCTCCAGTATCTCGGGATGTCGTTCGATCACGCGCGACAGAATGCCGTTGATGTAGTGTTTCAGCTGCTGATTGCAGACGTCCTGGTCGCGGAGAGCCGTCAACAGCTGAAATCAACTCTGTCCAGATCCCATTCGTCCCAAGACCTCGTTCTGGTCGTGGCCGACGAGCTGATCGGCCAGCGATGGCATCGTCTCCGACTCGGCGAGCAGCTCCCGTCCCGCCACAACCGACGACGCCAGCAGCTGTTGTTTCAGCTCATCGCGTTCCTCACGCAACGAGTTCGCCGTTCTCCGTGCTTCCATCAGGTCGAATTCCAGCTGAGCCACCTGTTTCGCGGTCCTTCTCGTCAACTTGTCATGCCGTCTCTGACCTGAGAGACGTGCGACTGGCCGTGCCGACGACGCAATTCGTCCGTTTCCCGAGTCAGATGTTCGACCAGCTCCGAGGACGAGTCCAGATCCAGCTGAGCTTCTTCCCGGAACGCCCGGAACTCGTCCTGAGGAGAGTGGCTTTAGAGAGCGAGCGATCACGCGCAATGCATACGGCGATCTTGTCGCGTCGCTGTTCCGCCCTCTCGGCTCTGTCATTGGCCTCGTCGGCCTCCTCTCGAAGCCGATCCTGCACGACGCCGGCGGCCTTGAGGTCTTGCTGCAGACGTTCCTTGTCGGCGCGCAGTAGGTCGACGTCTTTTTGGAGCAACTGTACTCGAGCGCGTCTTCGGTACAAAGGAGTCTCCCTCTCTCCATGAGCACCTCGTATTTGAGTAGCACGCTCTCGAGTTGTAGGTCGCGCTCCCTCTCGACCTGTTTGACGACTTCTTTCCGCCGCGCTCGCTCCTCTTCTAGTTGTTGCTCGAATCTGCAGTGGCGTGGAGGCGCGTACAAATCGAGGGAGAGTGGGACACCTCAGCTCATTGGTGCCGAGCATCTCGTCGAGCAGATTGAGCCGTTCGTTGAGTCGAGCGTTCTCGGTGCGCAGTCGCACGCATTCGTCTCTGCCGATGGTCGCCGACTCCTCCATCTCGGCCAGTCGCTGGCTCATCGACGACACCTGCAGCGGTCGTGCGCGCGTGAAAGACGGGAAGGCTAAGGAGGAGGGGAGGCCTGCCTGATTGCCGATATCGACGAATGCGGAGGGCGTGTCCTTGTCGGAGAACGTCATCAGATCCGACTCGTAGGCGGTTCCTCTGCCGGACGAGCCGAACGAGGAGCGTCGGCCGGACGAGCGAGATCGGCCGGGTGGCGACGGTCGTCGGATGGCCGTCGAGCTGACGCCGTCTCCCCGCATCCCTTCGGGGAGAGTCGAGTCAGGAGGGGCCGACGACAAGTCCTGCTGCATATGGGCTGATGCATGTAGGAGAAGGAGGGAGGGATGGACGGACGGACGGATGATGAAAATGATGGAAATGACGATGAGAGGAGCAGAGTAGGCGGCGCTGTTTATGCGCTCGGGGTTGACACAGGCTCAGGGATGGTAAATGGCGAGCAATGGCGCGTGGAGTGTGCACGTGAGTGCGAAAGCGGTGTCGAAATTGGCTGAACTGCCTACTGCTGCTGCTGTGGTGGTGGTGGTGGTGGTGGTAGGCGTCGCCGTCGTCGTCGTCGTCGTCGCCGCCGCCGCGACTGGGTGCTGCTGGCTGCTGTCGCTCGTCGCGGTTGTCGCCGTCGTATCCATGGTGCTGCCAGTGGCAGCTTGCTTTCTCCTCTCTCTCTCAGCACGCAGCAGCTCCTCTCCTCGCACACGATCGATGAATGGGGGAGCACCGCTGCTCACTCTCCCCCCACCGCACCTCTCCCTTCCTCTCTCCACGCCTCTCTCTCTCCAGTTCTCCTCCACTCTTCCCCGATCGATCATGCACGAACCACGCACACACACACATACACCTGTCTACTACTTGTGGTGCAGGGAGAAGAGAAGAGGAAGGATGCGCACGCGTGCGTGCCACGACGCCGCTGCTGGCTCTCAACGACACACTGCAGTGAAGCGAACAACGAAGAACGAGTGCAGCAGAGTCGACTGGAATGCGCGCGCGCCACGCAGAAGAGAAACATGCAGAGGAAAGAAGATGCGCGTGCAGGTCCGAGGAGGGGAGAGCGGGGGAGTGGCGCACGGAGGTGGTGCTGTTTGTCGAGTGTGAGGGAGGGAGGGAGAGAGCAGGGACATCGATCTGCGAGCGCAAACAAGGACAGGCAACGCGGTCAGTCCACCAGCTTCTTCTCTTCCTCGCCCCCGGCGCTGTAGTCACCGCCGCCGCCGCCGCCGCCGCCGCCGCCGCCGCCGCACGACTTGCAACACGACGTTCCCCTCTATCCGATCATCTCGGGCCGTCTTCCATCGATCGTGTCCGTCCGTCCGCTGCTGCTGACTCACCACCATCAGTCCCGCCGGCTGCGTCTATCGCCCATTCCACGCGCACATAGTGACGGCAGCAGCATCGGTCGCCGCCACACGGAATGTCGTCGTCGTCGGGCCGAAGGAAGGTGGTGCGCAGCGCTAGGACGGATGACGTCGATACGATGGCCACAGCGGAACAGGACGACGAGTGGAGAGCACGGGTGGCACTCGACGACCCGTCCGACTCCTGCCTATTCCGATGCCCCTTCCTGTCATCTATGGCACTTGTGCTCTGCTGGATCGGCAAGTGCCCCTTTTCCCTGACTCGAATCAACGCGCGTGCGCAATGATACAGGCGCGGCACTGTGGTGCACGATGGCCATCTGGGGAGGGAATGCGACGATCGAGCAGGCTCGACGAGTGCTCGTCGTGTCGCACATGCCCTGGCTTGACAAGGCACTACCTCCCTGCTCGTGTATTGCCAACCATCATCAATGATGACAATGCAGGTCACCATCGGTGTGGTATGCGCGACTATCGTGGTCGCCATCCTGTCGGCGCTCTTCTTCCTGGTCGGCGCGCTGGCCAGTGGCTCGACGCGAGCACATCTCGCGCGACGAGACGACGCGGCTAAAGCGGCACGACTGGCCGTCCTGCTTGCGCTGGTCTCCTTCTTCAGTCTCCTATCACTGACCATAGAGTTCGCCGTCAGATCTTGAGCGTGCTCTGTACGCTCATCTGGCTTGCCTTCGTCCCGTCGTTGTCGGCCGTCCTCTGGGCGCTGTACGAGTTGATCGACAAGCGTTGCCACCGACTCGGATCGTCGTACACGGACACCGATTGCATGGACGTCTCTCTACTCAAACCCATCTTTGCCTCGTCCTCGGCGAATGCGGTGCGTCCTTCCGTTTCCCTCTGCCCACTGAAGAATCGTTTCCTTGTAGCCGGACAAGATTTGCGGAGGCGACCTTCAGGAGTGGTGCGCATTGACTGCCACCGCCGTCGTTTGGTACGCCCTTGCCTGGGCAGGATCTCTTTGCGTCACCGTCGGATTCCTGCTATTCTCGGCCGCGCACGCGTCTAACTACGTACACCTCTCACGACTCTTCAGGTTCGCGCAAATCGAGTCACTGTCAGCACTGCATACAAACGTCTAGGTATGTCGAACTCAGCGATGCCATCTACTTCAGCGACGATCGTCAACTGCCATCTCACTATCCGCCATCCATGATTTCATCAAAACGATGATCAGCGAGTCGTTGCACAGAGTTATCCTCATGAGCAAACGCACCAGACACCACGGGTTTTCGCAGCTCCAATGAACAGGACCCCCATATGTTGTCTGTGGAATACGCGACAGTGGAACACTTCTGGTCGTTCGTGGTTCGTCGTTGCGTCGACGATGGATCCGGAGCTTCTGCGTTCGCGAGCTGCTTTCCAAAAGGCCGCTGCCTCGAATGTACTGCAATTCGTCCATTCGGTTTTGCGGATTTGCACACCGCAATTCTAGGTCAGCGTCCAAGTGAAACCCAACTCGTCGCATACGACATACGATGCGGAGAAGATCAAGAAGAAGAAGAAGGCCAAACGGGCCGACGAAGATGCCGATGGACTGTCGCAGTACGAAAAGAACGAGCGCGATTTTCGAAATATTGCAAGGTACTGTCAGGTCATCTACTTGATGTATGCACAATAATGTCATAGTCATTCGAACGCCGTCAACTTCGGAACCATGGCCAAGATTGTCGATCATATGCGCGTAACGCACTTTTCCTTTGCACCAATACAGCTGCGCTTCTACATAGAAGCGACATCTCGCCGGAACGGCATGGCCACTCTCGATGGGCGAAATTCTGGACGAGCTGCAAGTGAGAGATCTCTCGAGAACGTCTGTCGCATGGCTCGCCGAGGTTGCTGCTTTTTGACGAGAAGGAGGAGAGAACTTCTGACATTTAGGCACTGCCGCAAAACCCCAAACTGACGTATGACGAACAGGGCAAGTATGTCTTTCGTCCACCGCATCCCGTGAAGGTTGGTGCTGTGTTGAACAATAGGAAATTATCGGCGTAGGGTCGACAATCCTTGTTGGCGGTGCTCAAGAAGTTGCACGACGGATGTCGGGGTGCAATGCTGTATTCGGAGCTCTCGGAATGCGTTCCCAATGTGGATAAACTGCTCGAGGTCAGAGCGTATCCACTGGGTGGGAATATCGTCAATCGTTTCAGTCGGTCGCATCGCAAGTGATCGTTCTTCCGACGCAAGTCAACAAGAGAAAGGACAAAGCTATCTTTCTAGCGGAAAATGAACTCGATGCGCAGGTCGACGATGGTTTGTGCTTGTATGCCCTTTTGCAAACGCTCTCCCGCTGCGCAGATTTCAAGCAACTGTGGCGCATGATTACGGTCGACCACCTCGACGAGAAGAAAATGGACGAGTACTTGCAGGCAGTCAACGTGGCGGTGCCCATAAAATCGAAGAAGTTGCAGAAGCGTGGCATCGAAACGATGGCCCAGCTTGCGCCGGCGCCTCGCTCTGGGCTGGCAGCACCCAAACGGAAACAGGCTCAGAGGCGGCGACCGAACCAGGTTGTTGATATTGTACGCGCGAGAAAAACGACTCGTTGTTGCAGAAAGTGCACAACGAGCACTTGGCAGACGTTTTGCGCGATTACGACTGATCTCGACCGTCTTCGTTCATCACGAAGTGCCCTCTTCTCTATCGAGAAGACGCATTCATTTCCGATCTTGTCGTGTCGCTATCATGAAGGAGATCAGAGATGGCTCTGTATTGGCGTGCGACCGACATTGGTAGTGGTGGTGGTGGTGGTTGGGTGGATTAGTCCATGCATGGCTGCAGTATCGCTGTCAGATTGCGAGGGCCGCAACGTCCGTCACTTGTAGTGTGGAAGGAGATCGCAATGAATCACGTCGCGACGGCGGTTGTTCACCGACTGACCGCCGCACGGAGCAGTACTACTCGGCTCCTCGGACGACGACTGTCACACGTCTCGGCGTTTGAAGCCCTGACCGAGTCGGATCGTG
Source organism: Bunonema sp. RGD898 (assembly GCA_014805405.1). Classification (NCBI taxonomy): domain Eukaryota; kingdom Metazoa; phylum Nematoda; class Chromadorea; order Rhabditida; family Bunonematidae; genus Bunonema; species Bunonema sp. RGD898. The sequence continues at coordinate 15,093 of JACMII010000412.1, forward strand.
CACGGTTCGAACGCATCGTGGGCTCGTCGAATGTGCTCACGTCCGAGTTGGAGTCCTACAACACGGACTGGACGAAGAAGTACATCGGTGATCGATCGACCGTTGACGGCGTTCTCAAGTCTTTCTTCCTATTGAGGGCGCTCGAGATGCGTCGTGCTTCCCGGTTCCGAGCAGGAAGTGTCGGCCGTGCTGAAGCATTGCAATGAACGCAAATTGGCGGTTTGCGTACAAGGCGGAAACACGGGACTGGTCGGTGGCGGAGTTCCAGTCGCCGACGAGTTGCTTCTCTCGACGCGTCGTCTCACCTCTCGATTCGAGTTCGACCCGATCACCGGTCGAGTTCAATGCGACGCAGGTTGGGTGCTGCAGGCCATCGACGAGAAACTGGTCGAACATGGGTGAGGGGGGAGGGGAGTTTGGCCAATTACCGCAAGGGTTTTTTCTACAGCTGGATGGTGCCGATCGATCTGGGCGCCCGCGGTTCGTGTCAGATTGGCGGCAACGTGGCAACGGGAGCGGGAGGGATTCGACTGGTTCGATACGGATCGCTACACGCTCATCTCACCGGACTCCGCGTGGTGCTCGCCAACGGAGATGCTGTTCAATTCGGGAGTGGACTGCACAAGGACAACTCGTCCCTTCACTCGCACCATCTCTTCGTCGGATCCGAGGGACAGCTCGGCGTCATCACTCAGTGAGGAGTGGGCCTTGCTCCCGTCGCGAATCATCGCCCGTTCTAGTGTTCTATTCAACGCCGTGCCCCGACCGGGCGCAGTTGAGTCGGCCTGGCTGGGAACGGACAGCTGGCAGAAGGCAAGTTGATCACCGCCCTCCTCACTTCTCTTTTGTCCCCTTGCGCTCACCATGTTTCGCCCTCGTATTGCCGCAACAAGTCAGGCGGTCACCGTTCTGCGTCTGGCGCGCAACTGTCTCGCCGATTCGCTGTCGTCGTTCGAACTGCTCGACAAAGCCGTCATGGACAGTCAGTTGGACAACTGTGGCATTAAATCGCCGTTGGCGACGGCCGGCGACCGAGTCACATTCAATCTGCTGGTCGAGGCTGCCGGAACGTCCTCGGACGTCGTGTCAGAACGGATGAATGCGCTCCTTGAGAAGTGTGTCGAAGAGGTCGGTGTCGTCGTCGTGTCCTCAGTACCTGCAGCGGATTCCACGACTTCCAGAAAGTGATCGTGGACGGTGCGGTCGCGAACTCGACCTCCGAATCTCGGCACATGTGGCACATTCGCGAAACGAGTCCCGCTGCTCTCATGAAGGTGCGTTTCCCCCTACTTCCCCCCTGCGAGTTGTCGTCACCCTAGGACGGATATTGCTGGAAGCACGACGTCTCTCTTCCTCTAAAGCACTTCTACGAACTGAGCGAGGCGGTCCGTGAAAAACTCAAGTTTGCACTCTGCTACGCCAGCCTTTATCGTTTCAAGCAGGGGCACCGACGTCGTACGTGTCGGAACATTCGGGCATATGGCCGATGGCAACAGCCATCTCAATGTCACGGCTCGTGGACCGAGTGCCCAAATCGAGTCGGCACTCTATCCCTGGATCTACGAGTGGATCGCCCAACGAGGCGGATCGATTTCGGCTGAACACGGAATGGGACAGGTTCGCCACGACACACTACCGTTGCTCATTGGTCATTTGTGTATGCAGCAAAAACGAGGCTACGTCGCACTCGGGAAATCGCCTCAAGAAAGAGGCATCGTACGCCAACTGAAGACCGTCTTCGATCCGCTGGGCATTCTCAACCCTGGCAAGACAATTGAAGAGTTCGGCAGCTAGGAAGAAGGTAGATGACGCATTGCCACACCTATGCACAAAGCACATAAACCGAAGACCGCTTTACTTCAGCGAGCGACGTTGTGTGCACGGAGGAGTGGGGTGGGGCACGAGAGAAACAGACGAGGAGGGAGACGGTCGCATGGGAGATGATGCGGGCAATGGGCACCGTCTAGACTGCGTGCTGTAGACACGATGCACTGAAGGATTGCCAACAGACTCGCTTGCTCTTCTCGTAGCTACTCAACGTCGTCTTTACGGCACAGCACTCATCGTTTCCGTCCACCTGGTTGTTCTCTCCAACCTGCTGGGTCGACGGGTACGATGAAAGGGGGGAGATGGAAAGCGTGAAGCCGAAACAGTGGCACTCGATATTATTCTCACAAGCAGTGGCGGCGACATTGCGCTGCCTCAGATCTCTCGTCATTGCACTTGCGGACAGTGATAGTCGACTGGTATTTGGCGGTTGCGATGATGATAGTGACGAGGACGACGACGAGGATGGCTTAGCCGATCCAGTTCTTGCCGAGCAGACGATTCAGGTCTTGTTCGGAGACTCGCTTGTGGAAGAAGTAGCGCGGCGACATCAGTGACCGAGTGGCTCGCAGATAACCTGCAGCATTTCCGTCAGCCGCGATGGCAAAGCCCGGCCCCGCCGTACGCACGTTGGATAGAGTTTGCTGGCGGCGCGGCTCGCTTCTCGCCGAGTACATTCCAGTCGACGCCCATCGGGTCCTCGAACGACGCCTCCCAGCCACCCTGTTCGTGTGCTGTTAGCCAACTGGGATCGGACGAATAGGAGAGGGAGACGATACGAGTCCGTAGCCGGCGCACGGAGGCAGCAAGCTGCAGGCGACGAGCAGAGAGAGAAGAAGGAGTGTAGTCGTCGTCCAGTGCGGGACCGGATGCGGGAACGGATGCATAGCGCGCGTGCGCGGATTGATGCCTGTCAGTAGTACTGAAGAAGGGGGCAGGGTGTGGTGGCGGGGGTGGGGATCCTGGAAATGGGAGAGCCGACAGGCTGCCCGCCTGCCTGCCGGCTTGCACTGAGCCGACACGCATAACGAGCAACTCGAGCAGAGAGCAGCGCCGTCAGCCAGTCGGCGACAGGGCGATGAGGACGGGAGACAGGAGACCAACCGAGAGGAGGAGGAGGAGGAGGAGGAGGTGACGAGCATGGGGAGCCAGCGAGCGCGCGGAGGAGGAGCATGTCGTCGGAAGGAAGGAGCGAAGGAAGTGCTGCCCCCGGATTGGATGCGCACCACGAAGACGGCAGCATCGCGTGAGTTGGGACGACTCTCGCGCCCATGCAACTGACAAGGGGCAGGCAGGCCTGAAGGAGGAGAAGAAGGGGGAGGAAGAAGAAGAAGCAAGCCGGCCAGCCAGCCAGCCACAACAACAACAACAATAGTTGGCTCACATGGCCGCGCCAGTATAATTACCTGACTCGCACGCACGCATGCACACGCCACCCATCACGCACAAGCACATCTCATTGCCGCCATCGTCGTCGTCGTCGTCGTCGCCAATCGCGTCCGGGCGCCGCCGCCGTCTCCCTCCAAGGCACACAGAGACGCATTGCAACAATTGCTTCGAGCAAAGACAAAGGTCCTGTCACCGCCACCGGTGCACACACACGCACATACACTCTCATTTCCTCATGCCGTACCGCTCGTCTGTTTCCGTCGTCCAGTTGTTATTGTTATTGCTGTTGCTGCTGTTCGATTGTTTGGTTACCTACTCTCTGTTCCAGTGATGTGTGTGTTTGTGAGAGACGGGCAAGCGAACGAGAAAGGGGACGCCACACTCGTTGGCGAATGGTGTGATCTGTGGCGAGCGATCGTTCTTGTGGGGGTGGCGGTTAGGCAGCGGCGACAAGGACGCTGCTCGGTCATCACAAAAGTCGGTGACGCGCCTGAGCGCACCGCCGCCTCACCTTTTCCCCCCACTCTTCCTCCTATCGTACCGAACGAGGAGCCATGTGAGGAGGGTTGCCCCCTCCCCCCCCCGTCCTTCACCGATCTCTCCCTCTCTTTCTCTCTCTCTCTTTTGCTCTTGATTTCGCTCGCTCTCTCCGCGCCGTCTGCGTTTTGCGCTGCGGTGTACACGGACAGCCTGCAGCACGAGCACAGACGCACGCATACACGCACGCACACGCGCTCTCTGTCACGCGATGATAATCGTGTTTCTGTCGGCGGTGGCAGCCGACGGAAGGAAGGGAGAGAGCGAGCGAGCAAGAGATGTCCCATACGTCATTGCTATCGCGTCGCCGTCATCTGTGTCGATGTCCGGCACAAACTGTGAAGACGTCGCGCTCTTATGTTATCGACGAAACTTTGCCTGTTTGAAAGGCTGTTTTCGCCGCGAGAAGTGGCGACGTAGGATGGAATTAAGTG
>JACMII010000413.1:1643-19243 GCA_014805405.1 Bunonema sp. RGD898
CCCCCCCCCCCCCCCCCCCCCCCCCCCCCCCCCCCCCCCCCCCCCCCCCCCCCCCCCCATAACGCGGCCCTTGGGAGCGGATTCTCTCCGACGGCAAGGATGGGCAGGCAGGCAGGCAACCAGGGCAGCACCACCGCTAATCTTGGACTCTGCCGCAAAGGGGGAGAGCGCGTTGTGTTCAGTGGGCCGAGTGGGGGGAGGGAGGCGGGGAAAGAGAAATACCGAGGACAGGCAGGAGAAGGGGAGGCGGGAGGGAGGTGAAATGGAGTGGGTTGTATGTGGTGGCTGACAGAACACGCGCAGTGCGCACCCACTCGACGGGATAATAACACGCTAGGGAAGGAAGGGAAGGGGCAGAGAGACAGAGGGAGGGAGGAGAGACTGCACCAAGGGCGAAGGACGCGCGCGCACACACACGGCTCTTCCGACAGGAGAGAAAGAGTCTGCGCTCAATCTTGCCAGCAGGCGGGAAAGGGTGGTATATGGATCGGACTGATAGGGGTGAGGAGGAGGAGGAGGAGGAGGGGGACAAGAGTCAAGCGGCGACGAGTCATAATATTCCCCTTGAGGCGAGCAAGAGAGAAGGCGGGGATGATGATGACAGCTCGCGTGCGCACGCACACATTGCGACGGAGAGAGGGCAGCTGAGCTGACAATCGACAGCGCAGACGGACAGCAGCAGAGTAAGCACAGACTTCTTCTCTCCTCCCCTTCCCCCTCCCCCTCCTTCTTCTTTTCGCACCTCCCCTAGCGCGCAACCCGCAAATTGAGGGAGGAGACCACGACCCGTCGTCGTCGTCTTTCACTCTCCACAAAGCAGCGCATACCCCTCCTACCGGACGAGAGGAGGAGGAAGGAGACGACGACGACGACCTTATTCGGGAGGGAGCTGCTACCGGGGCGGGGAGACGCACGGTCCGAGTGAGAAACAACCGCCGGATGGGCGAATGACAAGAACAGAAGATGGGGCGACCCGCGCTGGCTCAAAATCACACCGACTCGAGCATCGAATTCAGCCATTTGGGATGGCAGCTCAATTGTCACTGCCGCCGACAGAGGGGAGACTCCAACGGTGTTGCTGGGGGTAAGAATCGAGTGCAGGCGGTGTATGACAGCTCGGAAGTGATGACGGAGCAAGAGAACGCACGCTACAAAGCATTTCACACGCCGGGTCCCGACGCAAACTTGCGTGCGGTCGCTGCTGCCGCTGTGGTGGCAACTGGGGTTGTGTTATTTCTGAATAGGAATGGTGAAAACTCGCCGGATTCTCTTACAAGGGATCGATCTTTGTTATGTGTGTGATGATGAGTATTGATGGTCGTGAAGTGAAATTTGCGACACTTTGCACGACTCAAGAGTTACATTGAACCATTGGGAATGTGGAAGTGTAGTGCTGTTGAAAATGTTACGTCTATCGCGTGTTTGGCGTGCGAACAGGATACATTAAATACACGAGTCACACAAGCAGGTGTTCTTCACACACATCGACTGTAGCTGTAGACCAACATCTGCATGACAGAGACGATGATGTCTCGGCAGGTTTCAGTATCATATCTGCGCAGTGCCCAGCGTGTGCCACATGTGTAGCCGGTGCACCATCTTGTGGACGACGATCTCGAGGAAAAAGACCAGAACGCAGCCCACATAGATGGCGCCGAAGAAGACCAATATCAACCTGTGAATATGTCAATTGGTTGCCAGTTCAGGAAGCAGTCAATTCAAGTGGTGTACCGATACTGCGCAAATCGAACCGTATTGTTGTATTTGGGGTTCAGCTTTAATGAGTACTCGAACGCCTCTGCGAGGTACTTGAGTGGGAAGTTGATAGCAGCCGGCTGAATAAGTGCCAGTGCCCGATTCAGGCGTTCTCGCTCCTTGTAGAGTTCGCTGAAAGAAAAGAAGATACGAATCTTCCTGTTTGGGTCAAGTCATTTGCTCTACGAAAACTACTCGATAGACCTCAAAGTTGAGGAACAGCTCAACTTGGGGAATCTCTGTTATGTACATCTGATAAACTACTGCATTTCTAATTTTCACGGAAATTGTGCCGTTCAAGATGTGCATTGAATTATCACCCCCCATGGAGCAGATACCTAACGACAAACTAGGCGTTTATTGGATCCGCCGAGGTAGAGCCAAAGTTGCATACGCCACATAACGCAAATCACACAGACGTGCGGTCCCACACCAGTGATCTCTTCCTTGTTCCCTTCTTCTTACCGTCGCATGGCGTATGCTGCGAATTCCGGCGCTATGTCCTTGATTTTCACATACAGATAGGGCTGGTTGTCGTTGTTGACCAAGATATCTGCACAATGACCCTCGCTCCAACTAATGCCCCCTATTGACATTCGCTTTAGAGCGGGGTCAATGAACGACTGGATGAGGTCATTGTAGTCAGTATCATCGGAGTAGACGACGAATCTGTGCGACTGCTGTTTCTCAACACAATCTAACTTGATCGAGACTGGCACCTGTTGTTCAGCGCTTCCAATTCGGCCGTCTGCTTAGGAGTGGCAAATTCTATCGGCGAATAGCCGTCCTGAAACATGACGAATTTGTAGTCGCCATGTTTCATCGCGTGTATCAGCTAGACTTGACATTTTGATATGAGTAAGAAGCAACAACTTCGTCAATGTTTTGAGCGGGTAGTTGGTGTTGAAAGGGCACGGCCAGCAACAACTTGATGTTGAGTTCGAAATACATTGCAAAGATGGTGAATGGCAGGAGACTGGCGGCGGCCGCAACTAGTCCTGACAGACGAGCATTCCTCGAGAAACGGTCGAGTGCCGGTTGACGAAGAACTACAGCGAGCAGGCGGAGTGGCCACTCGACCAGCATCGATCGAACGCTTTCACGTTGCGAGATGTTCAGACTGGAGAAACGGGCGTTTAGCTAGATGATAAGATCAATTACATGGTCGAAATGACAACGATGCCCAGTGCCAGGTAGACGTAGTAGATCCAAGGGAACGTATCCAACAGGAATTCCGTGAAACTGTACGGTTCATTGTTGCTTGAGGCTCTTCTTCGATTTCTCTTCGATTTTGCACGACGCATCGCATTCCGCGGTGTTGGAAACGTTCATGGTGTGTTTTGACACTCCACAAATTCATTGACACTCTCAAAACGCTGCTCAAACGTCTAACGTCAAACTCTGAAACGCTTCGTAATTCAACTGAGTAGACGTGATAGTGGTTGGTGAGAAAAAAGGTTGAAACACATACACGATGGGTTCTTGAAGTGGCATCATGAAGTAGTAGCAGTACTTATCGACGGCACTAGTGAAGGCGGCCAGCCCATAGGCTTTGTATATTATTTCACTGTGAGAGAAAAGTACTGTGAATCTCCCCATATCAAGTGGCTGTCGTACCCTGTCATTAAACTCAAATCAGCGGTGTGGTTGTGCAGCATCTGGAGGAGGGACTGGGGGTCGTCCACGACAAGCGGATCCACGTACTTGAACCCTGCATGCATAATGATTGGTTCAACAACTTCAGCCTGTCAAGTTATCGGACGTTACGAATAGGCACTTTTCGATATTAGTTTCTCGACAATGGGACCACTTCACGAGTACACGTATGCCTGAGATCCTGCTCAATTTTTAGGTACCTAAGAGCACTTCGATCACGAAATTCTCGACATTTCGGCGTGTGTCAGAAACCGATCAAGGCTCAATCGTGGTCACAGAAGTTGAAACAAAGGTGTGAATGCGAATTCCTGAACATCCTGCACAACGTAGTTAGCCCTACCGGAGATTTGAAGGGCGAGCAGCAACATATCCACGTCGGTACCCTTCAGAGGACAATCCCGGAACGTACCGCGGCAAGGGCTGTCAACTGCCAGGTTATTGTGTTTAATATGGAATGAAAGGAATCGAAAATCACGTACAATACTCGGTCTCCACCGAGTACTCATTGAAAACGACAAGCCGCAGCGACTTAGTCATTTTCAGACAGTAGTAATGCTCGCGTAACACAACTGGTGGAATGAAATGCAGTCTTCTAACGATAATGATTATGACAAACACACGTCTGGCGATTATGAGTGGGAGGGGATCTCTGCAGGTAAAGGAGGAGCGCTGAGACACATATCGGATGACTTCTTCTACCCATGCCTAACGCAATTGACCGCAGTGGTCAAAAATGTAAACACCTCCTGTGTCAGAAATTCCTTTTTCATCGCTTTATCGGGCAGAAACAGTAGAATGGAGAAGGTAATGTGTTTCGAATTGAATCCGTCTCGGCGTGGTGTTCAGTGTAATCTATTGACCCAACATGCGGCTTTCGTGTAGATGTTGCAATTTATTATTCAAGCATCGAACCGAGACGTTCTATATGGCATGCGAAAGAGTTTATTTCGCTGATCATTTTTCAACACGCAGAGGTGCAAAACGTCTCAAAGCAATGAATAGCGAAAAGTAAGAAGCGAAACAAGACCAACCAGTCGAAAAGTGCAGCGCCCGCAGGGGGCGGACAGGCGATGTGCTAGTTGTCCTTCTGAAAAGGAGCAAGTCTCTGCTGAAAAGAGTGGGGAGGAGATTATCACTACTCTCTGTGTGGATTTCTTAGTGCAGAACCGAATCTCTCTGTCATCACTGCATTTGTAGTGTATCTTCTATACAACGCGCACGGCACATAGTCCCCGAGTTGAAGTGTTGAAACTTGGTGAATCAGTAACCCTTGTGCCCCTCTACCTATTACCAAAAAATTTTGTCCAGTGCTCGTATTCAGTTTCCTAGTTGATGGAAAAGCATACCAATTTTCTACGTCTCAAAACGTGTCCTCGGGCCATGTCTATGAAGTAGCTCATAGTTCATTGGAAAGATCTCATAAAGTACCCCATACCCTCAAAGTTTCATCGAAAATGGTTCACGAAAAAGAAAGTTAGAGGGTGGAGGTCAGAAATTGGTTTTCAACCCACACCCGGACTACATGCCGTCCTTTGGGCCTTTCCGGGCGTCGAGCCACGGCGTGCGTGGCATCAGAATGACGAGGAGAACGAGAGGAACAAAATGGTACACGCAAAATTGCAGTACTGCTTCTTTTGACCTAGATAACTGAGCCGCATTGAAACACGCGCGGAAGGAAAAATGAGGTGTAAAATGCAATCATTTATGCAAACTAACAGCAGATTCGTAATCTCCGGGGTCAATTTACCTTTGACACGCCTATCCCCCTTGCTCTAGTCTCTTGAGCTCGGAAATCGGGATGGTCACGTTTTCTATGGAACACCCTGATGCTACTTGGCCGGTTGTCTCATCTGGCTCAGCTGTGATGAGAGACTTTACCTTACCGATCGATCGTCTTATCTTGTTCGCTTCCAACTTGCACTCTCTACCATCCATTGTTCGATAGTTTCTCAACTTCGAGGCGAACGCAATGATGAGACTAGCTCTCCTACTTGGTCTCGTTGTCAGTTGCGTGAACGCCTCGTGTCCGCCGAACTTTGTCGCGTCGGTCACGATTCCTGGTAAATGCTACTACCTTACGACTACAAACTTACAATTCTTCTCGGCAATCAACTACTGCCGAAATAATATCACTTACGGTGCCGACATTCTGTCGATTGCGAACGGATTCGAGAACAGTGAGGTGGCGAGTCTAGTGCAATCACGGGGAATTTCCGAGTAGGGTGTAAATCATTGCACTGTGTAATATCATTTAGAGCATGGATCGGGAATGCGTTCTACGACAATAAGTCGCACTGGATTGCGACCGCTGCCGGCAATTCAAACTATTCGAATTGGGGATCGGTCAACCACAATGGTCATGCTGCCTCGATTATCTCAAGTGGAAGTTGGTACTCCACGGATGCTGGCGGCTTTTTAGACATCATCTGCCAATTCTATCCTGACGATTCGACCACCTTTCCCCCACCACAAATCACTTGTCCCGCTGGATGGACGCCGAGCATTTCGGTGAGAGGAAAGTGCTATCAGCGGGTAAGCAACATGATTCTGAGTGGATGAAAACTTCTCCAAATAGATTGGCGATAATACCTTCTTCTCAGCCACAAGGAGGTGTTTGACGACAAGAATAGGAGACTCACATGCGGAACTCGTCACACTCACGTCACAGCTCGAGATGATGGAACTGTATGCGGGGGAACTTTATGGTCCATGGGCAAGTTTGACGAACTGGGAGGCGGATGGCTACTGGCATTGGGTGGAGACACTACACCCAACCGACTATTTCGGACCGTACGGTCAGCTGTTGAATTCAGGAGGAACTTGTGCGTATCTAGACAGTAACTTTGTACGTTCAGTATGCATTATTGTGACTACAGGAATGTTACAGCTCCATGGAGGATCGTGCTGGGGCTCAGTGACGACGATCTGCCAATACTTTCCATACGAGCCACCGGGACCACTTCCTCTTGGCCTGTTCTGTCCACAGAACAGCATTGCTTCGCTAACAAAGCCCGGCACCTGTTACTACGTCCTGAACCAGAACCAGACCTTCCAGAGCGCCCAGAGCGCTTGCCAGGCATTGAACACTGGATTCAATTACAATGATCTCTTCGTGCCGCGCACCGAAGCCGAGTACGAGGAGTTTGAAGCGATTGTGCGCGACCAAGTCTCGTATCCGCTGGTTTGGCTCGGACTCACCAGCTCCAATGGCAATTGGGGTTGGATTTCCGGTAAATCGAGCAACATCACGAACATCTGGTGTCCTGGACAACCCGATACTGCGCAGAACTCGAATGATCAGTGTGCATTCATCCACTCCACAAATTTCTACAACAACTACATCTGCTGGATAGCAGGGGACTGCAGAGATTTATACGCAGCGCTTTGTCAGAGTACAAACACGTTTTGATCTAGGGATGTTGTGAACTCTCGGAATGCAAAGAGGTGCGCTGAATGAAATGCGAATAGAAAACGTGAGCAAGATAATGTTCTCTTATGTGTATTCGCTTGTGTTTTTCTCGTCTAACTTGTGATGTGCAAATGTGTCATCGACTTGATTCAGGCATCATTCACTCAGTGGATGCATCCGTATCCTCTTTGGAACTTGTCCTCCCAGAGAAGTCTTGTCGTAGCTAGCGTTCCCCATCGCTCCTACTCCGCTCACAACATTCTCGCGCCGATGTTCTGCTCTCGTATTATTAGGTTGGTCAAAAAGTTCTGACCCCTTAACTTTCTTGTTTGTGAACCACTTTCGATGGAACCTTCAGGAAATAGAGAACTCGGCGAGCTCCTTCCTATGAGCAGCCGTGATATTCCTCAATATGACCCAAAGGCATGTCTTGAGACATAGAAAATCTGCATAATTTTCCACCAACTGGAAAAAGACGAACGAGAATGCGAAACAATGTGATTCTTTGGCTATAAGTAGAGGTGCTCAAGTGCTACTACATCGCCAAGTTTCGCTGCACTAGCTTATCTCTTCGCTTTATTGCGGTCTCCCCGATGCTGTCGTCTGATATCTACGCGATTGTGGTCGGGATCACCAGGAAACAATGATAAAACGCTTCGGAATCGTCTGAAACGTTGGAGAATCGCCATTTTCATTGTTTTCTCGTGTCCTCTTGCGTGCGCAGGCAACAACATTCACCAAATCGACGATAAAACTCCTCCAGATTGCACTATTTCCACTCAAAAACAAATCAGATATTCGGAATCAGCGGATCTGATTACCCCCTCCACCCAACTCCCAGCTCCTGATTCAGACTTTTGCCTGCTAGTGCCACAAAGGAGGTCGATTGTTTGAGTCTCTTGCGGAAAGCCTTTTAATGTAAGACGTCGCAATGGCGTCCTTTCGTCGCTGAAAATCGCGATGCGCTCGAGCCGCAAAGTCTGTAGCGAGAACGACGAGCGCAATGTCCGCAGCCATCGTTTCCTTCTGCGTAAACGCACAATCAAGTATCACACATTTCGCGGTGTTGATCGATATTCTGTGCCCAGCGTAGAGGCTACACACCACACTCGCGGAAATGTGATTGAACGTATTCATCAAGACTGTCAGCTGAGGTAAATGAAAATCGATGTGATGTCGCGGGACTGTCAGCGGGATATGGAACATGCTCATTTTCGGGAGATCACACGACGACTGTCAGATGATCATTTGCTGCCCGAGTTGATGACATTCTTGAGCGCTGTCTCGAGTGCATCCGATCCGGACGTGCCGCGCACCTCGATCAGCAGTTGGGCACAATACCTGTCAGCTTATATCATCACTTGTGTCTAGGTAGGAAAGATTACCCCGAGTATTCGCGCACTCTGCGACCATCCCAACCGTGTGGCGTGCGCCGAAGAACCTGGCGCAGCTTGTACAACTTGTCCGCAAGCACTAGCTGCTTCGCCTGACATCATACACGTTTCGTATTTTAGCGCAATCCCGAAGCCGTCCGTACCTCTGGCGACAGCTTTGCCGCTCGCTGCAGAAGATGTTGGCGTCGATCGGCGCCCGACTTTCGTCTCCATTCCTCGTTCTCGGCCACCTCGGCGAGCAACCGAGCAGTCTGCATGTGTCCCGCATTTCGTCGTGTCCGGATCATTGCAAACCTCTTGTCCGAACTGTTCGAGCACCTCGTTCATACCAATCTTTCCCTCCTCCAACGCATCCTTCAGAACGGCCGCCGCCAGAGCGTACTGCTTCGAGACGTGCCCCTCGTTCGCAAGGGTATACGACACTCCTGTCAACTTTGATATGAAACATCTATTGCGGTTCACACTAACCGATAGATCTGTTAATCCGGGGAGTGTGTGCAAGGTCACGCGCTCGAACTCGCCGTAGTCGTCTGGATACCAGTTCAAGCGCTCGAATGTAGAGCATCGATGTGTTGTTCGTTTCACCGTTCGCCACGTCAACCGGCTATAGCTTGCTGCTTGTAAAGGCATTTATGTAGAAGCAGGGAAGACCTGGTAAGGCGGCGGTGCATCGTCATCTTCGTCACCACTTCCCTTTCCCCTGTTGTACGGCTTCCAGGACTCCAGCTCCGGATAGATTTCGTGGTCGGCCGTCCTGTGCATCGCCGAATCGTCCATCTGTGGAGTTTGTCCGATCGATTCTGTTGTGCAGCAGTAGCAGGAGAAGCAGTGAGAGAGGATGGAAGTCAGTCGCTTAGAGTGCGCCTTTTGAATTGTGTACACACTGCATCGCCCCTTCCTATACCGCGTGTGGAAGCGAGTTTCCCCACTGAACAGCATTGCGAAATTCGCGCGCACTCACTGTCATTGGAGAGGACGAAGACCGGGGATGATGAAAGAGAGACTGAATGAGAGTTATTGCCACAACAGCGATGTATGGTGAACAAGTTAAACGCTTTCCGCGAGTGACTCAAAGAGCTTTGACACTAGAGGACAGAAGTCTGAGTCAGGAGCTGAAAGTCGAGTCTACAACCCAAATGTCATGAGAATTGGTCAACGCATTACAAAGTTACAAGCTATTAACATTCGGACCGCGTTTTGCACAAATCTGCAGATTGCACGACTTCCACTCAAAAACAAACCAGATATTCGAGATCAGCGCCGCTGATTCAGCGGATCTGATTACTCCTTCCACTCGACTCTCAGCTCCTAGCTCAGACTGCTAGTGCCAAAACTCTTTGAGTCTCTCGCGGAAAGCATTTCACACGCCGGGTCCCGGCAAGAACTTGTGTGCGGTCGCTGCCGCTGTGGTGGAGACTAGGGTTGCGCTATTTCGGAATGGTGAAAACTTGCCGGATTCTCTTCAAGGGCCCAATCCCGTGCGATAGTGTGTTTTATCTGAACGGGAGCTTGAAAACGCATAGTTTGCATCCAAAAATTTGGAAAAGGCTGACTTAACTAATGAATACAAAAACGTCGATTCCGAAGTAACGCAACCCTAGTGGCGACCCAACTCATCGCGAGAAAAGTCAGATTTCAGCCTTTCGTCATCTTCCGCATGAAGTTCGGCGAGGTTGGTGGATTTTCCGGGGTGGCAATCGACGGAGCCATTCAACGCTTCGAACCGAGATCACACGAGGTGCGCTTCATCACCATTTTGTCGCACATCTCTCTCCTTCAGCATCAACGCTACGATGATGCGCGCGTCGCTCGCAAATTTGAAGAACTGCATCTCAAGGAGGAGGCCAGCAGGTTGCCCATCTCGGAGAACGACACAAAGGTGAGCGTACACCACTTTGCATTCTCATCTGGTCGCATGCAGGACAAGCTGCGTCTTCCAAAAGCGGAAATCCTTTCTATTCTCCTCGGTTCGCCGGCCCCGTTGACGGCTCTCGACATTGCGCGCCAGTATCGGTCAGTTTTGCACCCCTCATCTCGGATACACGGTTTGTCAGCGACATGAACGCCTACGAGTTTCCGGCCCAAAAGTATGGTTTTGCGACAATCAACGAATTTATGGATGCCTTTCCCGACAAGTACGCTCCTGTCGGAGGGAGAAAGGGCGAGAAGTTGTAATCTACACGTGTTGATGATATGTAATCGGCTCATTTCCGGTATCGTCCCGTTGCGAACGAACGTTCGATCTCGATTCGCCAAGACGTGTTGCGCGACGCGATCAGCAGCAGCAGGTCCGTTTTCGCTAGAAATTGAAATCTACTTTGCAGACGGCATTGCACCGCGAATCGAACTCCTTCGACGTTCGGCTTTGTGCCTTCGCGATCGAAGTTATTACTGGAGACGAACGGCAAAGAAGACCAGCGGCAGCCGACGAGCCGCACGAATGCCAGCAAGTTGGTTCTTCACTTTAAAACGCATCATTCTTTTACAAAGTCTGCCGTCCACCACTTCGCGCTCCCCACATTCGGTGGCGTACGGTCTGCGAAATCAAACGTTCGCATATCTGTCTCCTTGTGAAATCGGAATTTAGTGTCGAATACGGCAAGGACGTGGAGCGCGGAAATCGTGAGGAGTTATACTACTCCTACTACGACAGCAATCGGTATTATGCTATGGTTATGCATGACGTGATCGTTGTAGCATCGCATTCAACGATCAGTCTGGATCTCCGTTGAGGTATTCCGCTAAAGGATTTTATTAGATGAATTGATGCTCTAGCATCACGCTTCCGCGCGTTTTTTCTCCGAAGCAACCCGAAACTGTTGCGAAGAAAGACGAGGGCAAGTGGGCCGGTCATCGACTGGTGGATATCGGCGACCTGAAACTGGCGACGGAGCTTCCAGCACTGGGCGAATACACGATTGTCCCGGTTTGAATATTGAACATGCGCGGACGATGGAGGTTGAGGGCAAACTGTTGGGACCTGTTCTCGACGACGAACACCGCAAGAACGTGGACAAGCTGCTCATCGCGATCGGATCCGCTGCTCAGCGTCACAAGTTTGCCTCGGAGTCTCGTCTCATGAGGTTGGATGGCTTGTGCATCCTACGAATCTGGCTATAACAGCGAGTCGTACGTATGTCAGCGTGTGACCGACGATAACAACAATCGACGGGAGCCGCATTTTCCTAGAGATGCTGTCGGAAAATGTGTGGCGGTGATGATCAAGGTGTGCAAGTTTTCCGTGCTAACGTGTTGAGTGTCTTGCAGGAGAAGTGTGCGAACGACGAGAATGCACAGAAACAGCGCATCGCTCTGGCGCTCATCAGCGGGATGGGAACCGGAACGGGACGATCGCAGTGGGATCGGAAGGTGTATCTTCGACTGCTGGACACGGCCGAGCTCGTCGTTCACGAGAACCCGTGCGATCTGTTCCTGGCCCCGAACGATCTGGTCTCGAAGCAAATGGTCACCGTAGCTGCGTTCAAACTCTACGGCTGCGCACGTCTCGCCAGGAAGGATGCCGTGACTCTGTGCTCATTCATTGAGAAGCACTCGGACAACGGTGACCACGGAGTGGTATGGATCGTGGTAGTCTCTAGGCCGGAAGTGAAGCTTGCAGAACACGGTGCTCTGGATCCGAACTATCCAGACGGCCGGCAAGCTGGTCTACGAGATGGACGTCTTCATAGTGCCGAGCCGCTGCTGGCTCTCGGACTTTGCGCTCGCTGAAGGCTGGGCCGAGCCGGACGGCCTTGTCACCGCCAGCCGGATGCCGCGCTCTCATCCCGATCCAGCGATCCGTCCCTCCGAAGACAAGATGATGAAGCATGTTTGCTAGGCCAATCCGAACACCCGCCTCTGGATTACGGCGTCGGAGGGGGCTAGTGAAGCCTAAATGAAGATTCGCTTGTTGGTCTTTCACTCCCCTGCATCGCGAGTTGGAGTGTCTGCGTTTTGCACGCCGTGCGCGCTGGGCGGGAGTGGAAGTGCGCGAAATCGTTCGAACCGCTGTCGACCCCTCCCTGTCGAGTCTCCGTTATCCCCAGTTATATTATTGCCAGTTGTATAGGCTTCACAATTCGAGATGCAAGCCACCGCTCCGACGAGCGTGCCTCGTGTCGAGGATACGGCCGGTCTGAATGTACGGACGCACTTCCTGCGCTTCCTCCGCAGGTTCCTCACTTCAACTATGCGATGCGAATAGCGCGATGCAGCTACACGGACGAGACGGGCGAGAAAAGCTACCTGAAGAGAGTGGAGGGACTGCTGCATCCCGAACGAAATGCACTGTAGGTTAACTGTCGCGACGACGCTTTCAAATGCAAGAGATCAGGTACGTGGACATGCGACACGTGCAGGCCTTCTCGGACTCGCTCTCGTCCTCCATCGAACTGCAGTACTATCGGTTGGAAGAGTTTGCATGCGTCAGTGAAAAGGACAACATACTATAGAATGTATCCGTTCGTGTGCGAGGCGCTCCTGATGGCGGCAGCCGAACTGGCCAAGGACGAGATTCAGCGTCAGCGTCTCACCAAGAAGGTGCCGCGTTGTGGTTCTCATTGATGTGGAAGTGCGCGAATCCAGGAGTTGTACGTCTCCTTCCACTCGGGTCCGCAGTACGCGTCCGTGCGTGAACTGTCGGCCGGTCGGATCGGCACGATGACCTGCATCCATGGACAGGTGGTTCGCACGCATCCCGTGCATCCGGAGCTGCTGCGCGGCTCGTTCATCTGCGAGGAGTGCGGAAGCGTCACGAGCAACGTGCTCCAGCAGTTCCGATACACTCAGGTTGGGGGGCGGGTGGTTGCAAGAAAGAGGACAATGTGGCCTGTCTCTCTGTCAGCCGACCCAATGCTCGAACTCGCTGTGCGTGAACCGGACCCGTTTCCGACTGGACGTGCACGAGTCGTCGTTCGCCGACTTCCAGAAACTCCGCATACAGGTTTTTGGGTTGTTGGATAGGAGTAGCCACAAGAAACTCGATAGGAATCGGCGTCCGAGTTGCCTCGCGGCGCCATTCCGCGCTGTCTGGACGTGGTCGTGCGCGGAGAGCTGGTCGAAACCTGCCAGGTTTTTCTCGCAATGACAACGACTGGCATGCGTGTGTGTGTAGCCGGGCGACCGTGTCGCGCTGACGGGCACGCTGATCGTGATTCCGGACGTCTCGCAACTGTCGACGCCCGGAATCAGGGCCGAGGCGTCGAACAAGAATCGTGGACGCGGACTGGACCGGGACGGACCCGGCGGCTTGACCGGACTTCAGGTAACCATCGAGTGCTCGTACTGGAAAGCAGTAGACAGGCGCTGGGCGTCCGCGATCTCAACTACCGCTACGCCTTCCTGGCCTGCAACATCTCGCCGGCCAACTCTGCGGTGAGTTGGCCATAACGCATTGACGATTCTCCCCATCATCGTTCAGTTTGGCAAGTCGTCGGCGGACGAGGCGACCATGGTGGCGACCGAGGATCTGGATCACTTGGAGATCTGGAAGCGGGTGAGTCGCGACATGTCGAGAATACGATTGTCCTGATTCTTTGCAGATGACGAGCGCCGAGCAGCGTCGTCTGAAGGAGATGGGCAACGAGAAGGACGTCGAGTCGAAACTGATCTCCTCCCTCTTCCCGAACGTCTACGGCAACGACGATGTGAAGCGCGGCATTCTGCTGATGCTCTTCGGCGGCGTGCCCAAGCGATCGCCCTCCGAGGGCACCACACTCCGCGGCGACATCAACGTCTGTCTGGTGGGCGACCCGTCGACGGCCAAGAGCCAGTTCCTCAAGTCGGTCTTCGCAAGCTTGCCGCGTTGTGTAGCTCTCGCACCTCAGAACCGTGGAGGAGTTTTCGCCGCGCGCCGTCTACACGTCGGGCAAGGCGTCGTCGGCGGCCGGTCTCACGGCGGCCGTCGTCAAGGACGAGGAGTCCTTCGAGTGGGTCATCGAGGCGGGCGCGCTCATGTTGGCCGACAACGGGGTTTGCTGCTTTCCTTTCCCCATACAAGCGAGCGAACCGATCGTGAAGGTGTGCTGCATCGACGAGTTCGACAAGATGGACGTCAAGGACCAGGTGGCCATCCACGAGGCGATGGAGCAGCAGACCATCTCGATCACGAAGGCCGGCATCAAGGCGACGCTCAATGCGCGCGCCTCCATCCTGGCGGCGGCCAATCCGATTGGCGGACGCTACGACCGGTCGCGCCCGCTCAAGTACAACATCCAACTGTCGGCGCCGATCCTGTCCCGCTTCGATCTGTTCTTCGTCCTGATCGACGACGGCAACGAGACCACCGACTATGCGGTGGCGCTCCGAATCCTCAACAACCATCGAGGCATCACGACCGCCGCGCAGACCGCGTACTCGGCGGCGGACATGCGCAAGTACATCGCCTTTGCGCGCTGCTTCCGACCCAGGGTGCGACCGATTGATGGGGACGGAAGGAGACGAGAGGGGGGATTGCAGATTGGCGAGCGAGCGTCCGCCTGTCTGGTCGAGGAGTACAAGCGTCTGCGGATGGCCGACTCGAACAACGCGGCTACGTCGAGTTGGCGCATCACCGTGCGGTAGGGGATTTGCGTCCTGGAGAACGGGGAAATCACCACCCGTTCAGACAGCTCGAGTCGCTGATCCGTCTGTCGGAGGCGTTCGCCAAGATGCACTGCGTCGGAGAGGTCACCGAGGAGCATGTGAAGCGGGCGGCCGCCCTGCTCAAGAACTCGGTCGTCCGCATCGATCAGGTTGTTTGGCATGGATTGAGAGTGTGAATGATAGACGAGACAGCCGGACGTGGCGCTTGACAACGACGACTGGGAAAAGGAGCTGGCGGATGAGGCCGAGACGATCGAGGGCGGAGGAGGAGACAAGGAGAACGCGCCGCGCGACGAGCCGCAGATTGACGGCACGGGAGAGAAGACGACCCGACTCAAGATCACCTACGAACAGTACAAGGCCATCGCCGACCGACTGGTTGTGCACGTGCGCGGAGAGGAGGACCGGCTCGGCGACGAGTTTGAGGTAGTGGAGGACAATGGAGGAAGGCGGAGGACATGAGTTGCAGGGAGTGGCACGCTCGGAGCTGGTGCAGTGGTATCTCGAGTCACTCGAGTCGGAGATCGACTCGGAGGAGGAGCTGAAGAAGATCGAGACGATCTGCGATCGAGTGATCCGACGACTCGTCACCGACGACAAGATCCTCATCCAGGTGAGCGAAAGAGAGCCAACGTATTGGCTAAACGACAACCGCAACGCGGAACACAGATGGACGACTCGGACGACCCGAAGCTGATCGTGCATCCGAACTACGAGATCGACGCCTGATTTATTGATCGACTGATTTGATCTCCCCTGCATTTTCATCATCATCATCGTGCCGCTGACATGTCGTGTGTACCGGACGGATGAATGCGCGATGGTTTAGTAGACGCCTCCGAGCTTGTAGCCTTTTCCCGGGTAGCAGCGCGACAGACACTCGTCCGTGAAGCAGCACGCCTGCATTCGCCGCGTTGCTCGACTGAAAGGGGGGCGAACCTTCTGGACGGAGTTGAGCGTGCAGGCCGCCTCGTTCGAGCAGCACAGTCGACGCGCAACCTCCGTGTCGGTGGCGATGCACGGCGTCGTCTCCTTGTCGAATTTGCACGCCAACGCGACGAACTTGTCGAAACGGGCGCAGCCCGCACACGACAGCACGCACACCGAGAGCAGAACCAGAAGCGAGGACAGCAGGCCGCAGCGCATGGTGACTTCGATTTGGAATGATGACGGTGGAGGTGATGAGTGCCCGCCCCCCTGGGCACTGACTAGGCACGAGGCGAAAGAACAGAGCAGTCAGTCAGACTAAACGATAAACTGCTCTATTGAGGGGCATAACAACAACTCGCCGCCTGCCGAATCTGTGTGGCAGGCAGACAAACACAGCGTTTACGAATGCCGAGGGATGCACAGACCGCGCAGCGACGCAAACTGACCCCACGAGAGCACTTGAATCCTGTTTTAGCGCGCATGCCCTAGTGGGCTTTGACATGCAACTGCGAACGATCGACCTACATGCCACGAAGAATACACTACTGGTAAGCTTCAGAAAGTATGTGAAAAATCGAACAGCTGATCCCTCCGACAAGCTGCCGTGCTACTCCCCAAACATGACTCGAGAGCATCTTTTGAGACGTAGAAAATCTGCATTATTTCCATTGACTGGAAAAGGCGAATGAGAGCACGGAGCAAAGTGATTCGTTGACCATAAGTAGAGATTCTCAAGCTCTACTGCATCGCCAAGTTTCAGCGCCCCAGCTTACTTTGTGATTTTGAGATATTTTCCAATTCTGATCAATGGAGTTCATTGATGGGCGCAGTTCTCATCTTATAGTGATCCGATCTGGATGAAACCTTCAGGATATGGAGTAATCCACGAGCTCTATCGCATGGACTCACAGCACATGCTCTCAAGTCATGTTTGAGGAGTAGCACGGCAGTTTATCGAGAGAAGCTCGCCGAGTTCTCTATACCCTAAAAGTTTCATTGAAAACGCATACAGATGCGAGTAGTTGGAGTAAAATTTCTTCGAACAAAAAGGAGCTACAGGCCTCGAAATCGAACTCATGCACTGCGTGGTAGAAAAACTTTGCGACTCGACCGCCGCCCCTCGCCACCCCACCACCGCTGCTGGTTGACACGGCGAGAAATGATCATTATGGCAAGCAAAACAAACCTTTGATAACTTTACAAAGTCGAATTTAGACCTAAAAGAAGGTCTTGGACAAAAATAGAGGCATGATTTCGGATCAGCCAGACGAGCTCTACAATCCTAGTCGCGTCGTTTTTGTAAATCACACGGCGCCCTGAGAGCCTTCCCCTGTAAGGAGAGCCGTTGGGTTAGGGCCAGCAGCAACAGAAGCAGCAGTGGCAGCAGAAGACGAAGCCGCAGGAGCAGCATTCATTCTTCTTCGTATTCTTGGGCAGCAATCGATGGCGATCGACAGCGATCGAGCGGCAAGACAGTACGATGCGAAGCAAAGGGGAAGAGAAACACAAAAGATCTCAACTGATATGCAGGAAACTCACTGGACACCAACCAGAATATCGCCATCGAAGGTCTTTTATTTTGAGTTCTCCCTCGCGACCACAATAATTACGACTGGTTCAATTATCCAACTTTGAGTCTTCGTTATTTTCCATAGCATATGCTACTTGGGCAGCTATCAGCGACCGCCGCCTCCGCCGCCACAACTACATCCGCCGCCGCCGCCACCGCCACCGCCGTCGCCACCACAAGTACATCCGTCATAGCGACGATGACGATCGAACAGTACGGTCTTTGGACGGACGCAGACGTGAGTGCCGACCTGCAAGCTGTGAGATGACTCGAAGAGTCGGCCTACCAGGAGAGCGTCGCAGTC
>JACMII010000414.1:0-11148 GCA_014805405.1 Bunonema sp. RGD898
AGTAGTGGTGATGCGGCAGCTGCATTTGCGGCGACGGCGCCGACATCATCATTGGCGGTGGCATCGTCCTTCGCGGATCGACTGCCATCATCAACCTGTGATGGCGCTCATATTCTCACCACTATATCAATGCGTAAACTCACTGCGGATGATAAAACTGCTGCGCATGTGGTGGCGGGAACGGCATCATCATCATCGCTTGCTGTTCCTGCACGACGCTAAGTGGCACGACCGCCGGCTGATTCAGATTCGGCGCGCTGCAGTAGAAGAAACACTTCTACTAGAATCGTCAAAGTTCTCACTGCGTCTGGCCATAAGCCGAATGTGACGACGGATGTGGATTCTGCACGGCGCTGAGTGGCACGACCGCCGGCTGATTCAGATTCGGCGCACTGGAAAGAGCAATTTTGCGCCAGGAACAGTACCATCCAAATAATGTTCCTACTCAGTCTGCAGGCGACGCTCCTTCTTCGTCTGGTGTAGACGAAGCTGCTGTGGTGGCGATGAAACTCTGCTTCTACCAACCTCTCCTTCAGAAAGTCAATTCCCACTGCTGCTGCTGCTGCGGTGGCAGAAGCACAAATGGAGGTGGGATTCCAACCCGCATCGGCGGCACTCTCGGTAGGATGCGCGACGATGCCGTGATGAACTTCGTGGTGGGCGACGCCCAAGATGGACCTTTCCTAGGCAAAGGTGCAGGTGGCGTCGACTTGTACTCGATGGTGACGACGGGCGGCGGGTTCTGGGCCGTCAGATTCTCCGTGGTCTGATCAGCTTCACTGTTGCGCACCCGTTTCACCGGAAAGAGCGACGCGGGACTCGAGCGTTTCTAGCGCATTTCACATGGTAGAACGGAAATGCGCGGCTAAACCTGTCTGGGTGCAGTCAAGATGCTAGTCGTCGTGGTCGTAGCGCGAGACTCGACGTCCGCCTGAGTCAGCTTCCCCTCCTCCACCATCTAATGCCGCGTTGTTTTGCGTCGAAGGGTCAAGATCCTTACCTGCACCATCGTCAAAAGATCGAGCACGCATTCGTGCATGATTCTCGTGGCCGTATGCTTGCGGAATCGGTGAATTTGTGTTCCTGCCAATTCGGTCGATCGATTGACCTGTTGGTCGGCGAGCAATGGGGCGAACAACGAGAGGGCTAAAATAAGCTTTTCATTTCTCGAATAAGCAGATACAATTGAGCGGCAACACGGGTTCGGCGCTGCTATGAGTCAGAGTCGCGTTTCTGTTATTTCGTGCGCGACGTGCAAATTCGTCGCGGATCCCGACGTTCAACGTCTTCCACTCGCTACACATTTCGCACGATTACTCTAAGAAATCGATGGCAAACCGTTCCACGGCCATTAGTCGGCTCTCGGCATCCGTGAAACGAGTTTTGAAATCCACAAGTACTTCGTTCGCGTAGAGCACTATCGCGTACTCAGCTCGGCTTCCATCCGCCTCGCCCTTGATGAAACGTTTCAGCTAAAACAAACGAGCTGATTTGCAAGTTTCCCAATACGAACCCTCTCCGCCTTGCTCTTGCGGGACGAATGATCGCCAGAGTCCATTCCTACGGTGTAGATAATCTACAGCGTGGCATTCGCGCAAAATGCTCGAGAAAGTTCACCTTCGACGTTCGGACCTGCGCCGGCGGCAGCGGATCAAAGAGAGAAATGCTCTGCAAAGTGATGGATCTTCGGTTTTGAGGGAGACTTCACGTTAGGGTCGTTCGGATCGCACGGTCCTGTGCAGTTCGGTGACGTTGTAGTGGTGGTGGTAGCTGAAGAGATCGACGAAGCGGGCGACATCTCGCGCATCTCAGTCATGGCGACTTCCCAGGCATCTGAGAACGAGTTTCTCAGATGAAAGCCGACTTTCACAACACCTTGTAGCATCTGGTCCGTGTCCGTCGACAGCGGCGGCGCGAAGAATGTCGCGCTCGCCGGGTCGATGGCGTCCAACTGAATGGACGCCAATGCGTGGCAAAATGCAAACTACAGTCCCACATCGAATTCATCCTTGTCGAAGTCGTCGCTGCCGATGTAGGCATCAAGAAGCGCCGAATCGAGCTCCTCCATTCCGCGCGGCGAATACGCGCGAACGATCAAACTGTGGTAAACAATGAGAAACACGGGTGCCTATTGTTGTGGCTTCTTCTTCGACAAATGTTCGGCGGTAATTTTCCGGCGACGCCCTTCTATTTCCCCGAGCCAAGGGGCGCGTAAACAGTAATCGATGGAGTTCTGTTTGCGGTGCGCAAATATTTTGTACCTGCGTGCATGCGCACACGCGCGGAACAACCATATTCAATGAGCGTGTGCGTGCGCGCATGCGCACAAGACGAGCGGGGAGAGTACACAAATCGCATTCACTCCGATATCGTAGTCTTTGCTTTATTTCCCGAGTACTGACCACGAAATGTCGCTGTCTCTTCGTTCGATCACGGTTGGCGCGAGAAAAGCTCGAATAGCATTACTAGATGAAACGAAAATAGCAGTGAAAGAGCCGGAGTGTTTCTTCCGTTGACGAGCTGCGCTGCGGCGGTGGCGGCGGCGCTGTTCTCTGAAAGTTTGCTTGCAAAACTCGACTTAGCGCTCGATCAAAATCGGACTTGTCAGTGAGATGAAATGGTCTGCCCTTTTCTTGCCCAGCCTACAGGCCCAGTGTCCGTCGTCGCGCGCCGCGTCGACGCCGCGAACTCGGAGCCAGGCGACGGTCGCTCCACCCTCATGGTCGCTCCGCCTCCAGCCGGACAGATATCCTGAGCATGCATCGCAACTCTCTGATGCGCAAAGTCAATCCCACTCGCTGCGTGCGTGTCGACCAGCCGTCCGTTATGCGTCCAGATCAGCTTCCCATGGGCATTCTCCTCGTCGTCTTGGCCGGCCGGCAGCGTACAGTTCAAGAGCATCTCGTCGCCCTGCACCGTGGCGCTCACTTTGCCAATCCTGCTGGCGGGATCGGCTGTTTCCGACGCCGTCGTCGTCCGCACATCGTTCCCGTCGTCCGACTCTGTCGGAACAACTCGCAGGAAGACGGCCTGCATGGCGCCCGGTTCGGCGGAACTCGACTGACAGACGTAGCAGCCGGTGTCCGATGGCTGGGCGCGTCTGAAAAGCGCTGCTCTCGATTTCGGCAGCGTTACGAACTTTTTGCATCGTCTCTATTTCTCGTGCCCGTCACATGCTTTCTCCCGAGGAGTCCAGCCAGTGTCTCTCTCATTTCTCCTCCATGTCGTGTTGGTTCTGCGGCTTATCGAGCCCCCCCCCCTCGTAAACATGCGCATGAGTGCGCGCGAGCGAGCGCAAATTCCTGTCTCATTTTGCGACTTCATACTGATGCGCCCCGATGAACTTCGCAGACCGCCCGGCCCCAAGCTAGTCGATGGCACGCGCGCGAATGACTCAGCACGTGGTGTTTGCATCGCCTTTTAGCTAGCGACTGGTCTGGTGCGCGCAAGTCTTCGGAATGGGACGTTGATGGCACACACATAATCTTGCGCTCACCTCAAGATGAGCACCCAGTCGTCGTGTGCCTTCACCGAGACCTGGAAGCGCGCGTCCGCCGCGAAGACGCGCCGTCCCGCTGTGAGCAGTGCGCCGTCGGCCAACCTCGACCAGGCCACCTGCGCGAGGTTCGGACCGTTTCCACGAGACTGCACATCTTTTGTCTCTCTTTCTTGCTCACTCGTTCGCTCTCGCTCTCCGCTCCCAACCTCCTGCCCGTCGTGGGTGGTGAGTCGACAGTGCAGGTAGGCGGGCTGCCGATTCGTGACTCGCTCCACGGTCAGCGATGAGCCGCTCGGCAGTCGAGCAGCGGAGCTGTCCTGCTCGCCCGCTCCTCTCGTCGTTGCGGAATGGACCGCCGTCCGACAGAGCTCCTCCGCGTCGTCGTTGGTCGACGAGCGGTCGTCCAGAAGGGAGATGGCATCTGGGAAATGGGCTGACACACAGTGAACCCACCGCCGCGACTCGACTTCTCCGGAAAGAAGAAGCGGACAGCGTGTTTCGCTCACCGGCTCCGGCGGGCAGTGCCGCTGCGACCGAGACGAATAGGAGAAGCAGCAGTGGCGGCGACAAGGGATGCGGTCGTCCTGCTCGCATCCTGCTCCTACTCCGTCGCCTCATTTCGGGTCTCGTAGTGGCCGGCTCGCCAGCAGCTGGCCTGTCTCTCTCTCTTTCTCCAGTCCACCAGCCACCCTTCCTTCGCTCAGCTGCTACTGGTGCTGCAAACGAGTCTCTCTCCTTGCTCGCACCACTCACTCGAAACCTCGTCCTCCTCCTCTTCCTCCTCCCCTCCTCCTCGTCTCTGCCACTAGCCTACACAACCTCACACGCTCGCTAAAGAGATTATGCACGCGCCTCTCCTCTCCCCCTCTCTCGGTGTTGGTTTTCCTCCGCGCTCGAAAAAGAGTTGTGGGAACACAGACACAGACCACAAATCTCGCCGATCTAGCGAGTGCAGAGGGGGGGGGGGGGGGGGGGAGAAACCAGAATGAGGGGTTGCCACGCTTCACCCCTCCCTCCCCCATCTTCCCCATTTGAATACATTATTCATGGTCGCTTCTCCTCGCCGTCTCGTGCAGACAACGAGCACGGAACAAGCGTGCACGCGCAGAACAACAACTCGATTATCTATCTCTTTCTCTCTCTCTCTTCCCGCGCGTGGCACATTCCCAAAACGCCCTTCCTCGGCGCTCGTCATGCGTAGTCCTCTCTGGTGCCGCCGCCGCCGCTCAGACTGACCTCTCGCTTCCCTTCCCCCTTGCCCCGCCCCTCCGCCCTCGCGCAAGACTGCTCACAACACCGAGAGTAGTCAAGTCGCTTCGCTTCGTCTTTCTCGGAAGCGAAGTCTGAGAGACCAACCACTCCTCCATCCAGTCTCTCTCTCTCTCTCTTCCCACCCCGTCTGCGCTCAAGTTCGATTTCGTTGTCCGTCGTCCTCCTCTCTTGCGAGGCGGTCTCTAACCGAGAGCCCATCTCCGCTCCGCATCCAGTCAACCGCAGCCGTCCGTCCGTCCCACATCCCCCCCTCATATCTAGAGGTACACGTCAATCTGCAATATGCGCTGCTCTTCATCCTCCTCTTCTTCTTCTTCCTGCTCCTCCTTCTCCTCATGTGCCACGTCTCTGTTGTGTACCCGAATCGTGTGTGCATGTGCATGTGCAAAAGGAGGGTCGTCGGATAGGAACGTCGTTCGAAAAATAGGAATACATCTACGCCGCCGCTCGGCATATGCGCCGTCGTTCGGAATGCTCCCTCGACTGGGCTCTGGAATTCCGGGTGGTCAGACAGTGTCAGACGAAAAACTGAATGTATTCTCGTTGTTTGTTTGGAGTGTATCTCTCGTCTTTTTCGTAGAGCAGCAATGAATGCCAACCGAAATATGTGCGTGTATTCTCTGCTTTCCTGCCCTCGGTTTGTTGTCTCGATGTGCTGGTGGTGTTGAGTTGTGCATACACAAAGACATACATATCAACTGGAATGACACACATGCGCGCAACTGCGGGCTCGGGGAAGGATTCGATGCAATGATGACCATTTGGAATGTGTGACACACTTGTACCCGGCTGAATCTCAGCAGGAATGTTGCTCCGAATCATCATCATCGTCGTCGTCGTCGTCGTCCGCTCGTCCTCACAGCCTCTTCAGTCTGGCAAGCAGTACGTCGGTCGGCGGTGGCGTAGGTTGCGGCGGATGTCCGTTCCCGTTCAGAATCTGATGCTGCTTCGGCGTGTGACTTCCGCTTGCTCCGTTCGTTGTCCCCATTACGGCGGCGGCCTGCTCGGCGGACATCTGAATTTCCCCCTCTCCAACGTTACGTCAAAATGTAATCGCCCCACCTCAACCGTCGGCTGGCCTTTTCTGCGGACGTAGCATTTCGGAACAGCTGCCGTCGTCGCCCCCTGATCGGCGGCGTCCTCGTTCGCCAGTCCTAAACTTCCTCCTCTCCCCCATCTTATCGCACTTCCATCCTCCTGCATCAACAAAAACAGCGACAATGAAGGAAGGACACCCTCTTTCTCCTTTCGATCTGCTCGCTCACATCGACGAACAATTTCTCTAGACGGACGCATCAGCTTTACCACACTCTCCATCCTCATCTTTCTTTCTCTCTATCTCTCTGTCTCTACATCCTTCTCTGTTGTCTGGGCACCAGGAACCGGCCCGCATCTCGCTCATCGCCTCTCGTCCTTGCTGTCTCACCGATCGCGGCGGCGGGCATACGCCTTGTCTGCTGCAGATGACTTCCCGTCGCGACCGATCGTCTCGGCATGGCTCCGGATCCGGCGAGCAGCGTCGACGACATGAGCTTGTCGAGTTCGTCCAGCACGCCCGTTGCGTCTTTGCCTGCATTTCGGGGGGTTCCATCTTCACCCGTCCACCGGAAACTCACGAGTCGTGACGATGGCTGCGCCCGAGGACGGCTTTCCCAACTTGGACTGCTGGTGTTGGAGACTCTTGAGCGGCTGACGACCGCCTCCGTTCAGAATGCCACCTCCACCATTCGCGATTGCGGCGGCCGCGGCAGCGAGCTGTGCGCCGGCGCGTCGCTTCTCGGCCTCACTCTTCTTGCGACGCAGCTCGTTCAGGTCGCGGACGACGTGCTAAATCATCGAGTATGACGCATTGTTGATGGGCTCCACAAAAACAATGGGAATCTACGCACCTCCATTTGGTCCTTGAAGCTCTTCATGTCGCGGAAGAAGTCCTCGAACTCGTATTTGGCGCTCGAGAACGAGTAGTAGTCTACGAGCTGACGCCACTCCTTCTCCATGTTATCCGACATCTGTCGTCATTGTCACATTTCCACCCCATCCAAGTCGAAAACTGCATACCGTCTGCACGACGCCGAGCTGCTCCTGCGCGTGTTCGAGGAACGGCCCCATCTGGCGCTCAAATTTATCGTCCGCCGTCTGAGGGTTGTAGTTTCGGAGCGCGCTCTCGAGCTGCAATTCTCCGCCTTGCTACTCTTGCGCCCGTTTTTCAACCTTATTAATGTTGCGTTTGAGTTCGGCGCACGTCGCCGTGATGTCGTCGTGCGAAACGCGCGCGGCCCGATCGAGTGGGCCGAGCGAGCGCGTGAATTGGTTCATCTGAAGGGCAGAGAATTGATTGCACTTCGTTTCTGTTGCACAATCGCACTCACGTCTTCTCCTTCCGAGGCCATGTTTTCAGCGATGAAGTGAAGAAGTGTGCCACTGCCATCGGACGCCTTGGTGTCGGAGAGCTGCAAGTTGTGCCCATCCATGCTCGTTCAGCTGCTTTCCCACTCCGTCTCTCACCTTTGGCAGAACGCTCATGAGGAATCCGTAGAATGGGTAGAACGCGGCCGACGAGCTGCTCATGTAGTTTCCGAAGAGTAGCACCTTGCCGAGGAACCGATGGAAGGCGGTCGACGAGCGAAGCGCCTTCGCCGCCTCTGCCACGACCGCAATGTCCTGTTGATGGTGGTGATCGTTTGTTGGCAAAATGACGCACAGCCAAGTCAATCTCACCTGCTTGAGCTCCTGCATCTTCGCCTCGAAGCCGTCGCGGAACACCATCAGGTCGAGTCGAAGCGGCAGGGCCGTAATGTTGGCGAGCGCAGCGACCAGCTGAATACGATTGCACTCGCTCATTACGACGACTACACACGAACCATTTCTCCCTCGGGCATTCCCATCTTCTCGTCCAGAGTTGTGTCGCGCAACTTCGCCAGCATGTCTGTGGATGGGAGGGCCGATCGGAGTCTGTGAGTCACCATCATTCCTTGTTGTCGTCCAAACATGTACACTGAAACTCACTGGGCCAGAAGATCGAGGCTGACTTTGTCCGTGACGTCGCACGACAGGATCACCTTCCGCCACTCGTCCGTCGAGAGCTTCGCTTTCGCCGAAACGATCGCTGCAATGAATCATTTCATCTCCTGTGCCCCCTCCTCACCGAGCGTCTTGAGTGCCTTCTCGTCCTTGATGATGAGCGGTTCGCGTGCCTTTTTCGCACTCCCTCCTCCTGCGCCCAACGCCGACCCCGCTCCTGCGCCTCCTCGTCTCGACAACGTTCCTGCTGCGTCGAGCGGCAGTCCACCCACATCGGTTGAGAACTTTGCGCGCAACTGCTCGAACACCGTCGACTTGGCCAACTTCTCCTCGTCCACTGTGGCCCAGAATGAGTTGGCCACGATCTCCTGCGGCTTCAGCTGGCCGTGGTTCCACATCACTTTGCGCATCGGCACGTCCACATGTCGACGCTCCTTCTTTCGCACAAACTCGGGGATCTGCGGCGACGCAGTC
This sequence comes from Bunonema sp. RGD898, assembly GCA_014805405.1. Taxonomy (NCBI): domain Eukaryota; kingdom Metazoa; phylum Nematoda; class Chromadorea; order Rhabditida; family Bunonematidae; genus Bunonema; species Bunonema sp. RGD898. The sequence goes on from JACMII010000414.1 coordinate 8,267, forward strand.
TGAACGGGGCGTTTCTCTCGAACGACCACTGCAGTCGTGCTGTACCTTGAATGTCATTTGCGCTGGCGGCGGCGGCGGTGCGGGCGGTCCTGGCGTAGTAGCATTAGTGGCTCCGCCAGGCGGAAGTGGTGGTGGCGGCGGCGGTCCTCCTCCGGCGCCTGCAATCTCACTGACCGTGTTGTGCTGCTTTCACCCCGGCTCCTGTAATCATGGATCGTGTTTACCTGGCAGCGGTGGCGGCGGTGGTGGTCCTCCACCTCCCACTCTTCCTCCCAGCAATCCCGGCGGGGGTGGCGGCGGCGGAGGGGGCGGTCCTCCTCCTCCAACCTTTCCGCCCAAAAATCCGGGGGGCGGAGGCGGAGGTGGCGGCGGAGGTCCTCCTCCTCCCGTCCTTCCTCCCAATAATCCCGGCGGCGGGAGTGGCGGTGGCGGTGGTGGCGGCGGTGGCGACGGTCCGCTCGTCGACGGAACCGCTGACGCCGTTTGAAACGATGCCGGAACTCCTCCTCCAGAGGTCGATGGTGCTGCCAGTCGGCATTCCACCGGCTCCGGCGCTGGGTTCAGCGACGGGTCGGCGAGATGTCGTCGCAGCTGCTCCACCTCGAGTTGTTTGGCGAGAAGCGCGTCCCAGTAGCGTTGCTGGACGGCCAAGGACTCTTGGCGGAGTTGAGCAAGCTGGCTGCCCTCCTCCTCGTTGGTCTGTCCTCCTGTCCCACCGCCCGCGGTTCCTCCACTCGTCGACGCGCCCCCGGAGACGGGCGGCGTGCTCGCGGTTCGGGTGTGGCGTCCGCTGTCGGTGCCGCTTCCGCTTGTCAGGATGGCCGCGTCGCGCACGGCCTGCAGCAGCTCCTCGGGCTGGACGGCGAACGTCAACGGCGCGTAGGGATCGGGCCAGACGCCGTCCGCGGGCAGTACAACGCAGGCAGCAATCCGCTCGATGAGAGCGATCGTGCCCGTTTTCGTGTCCGGGTCGTCCGAGACGAGCGCCAGCAGCTGCATGAGCGCCAGAAGATGCGGCTCGGCGGGCGTCCGGCCGAGAACTGCGCGAGCCGCGCCCCAGGCACCGTCCAACGACTCGATGTCGGTTCGTCTGAATGGTCATCATTACTAGCTAGTGGCGCCCTCCTTACAGATTGTGCGCTCGTTGATGCAGCACGTCCAGGTCGTGTTCGCGCGCTCCCACGAACTCGTCGAACGGGAAGCGCAGTGGGCCGGCGGGCGCGTCGTTCGCGGCGTACATTCGTTCGATGGCGTCGTAGTGCGTGTGCAGCGCGTGGTGCCAGACGTCCGAGCGCGTCTTCATGCGCAGCTGCCAGGCCGCCTCGACCGCTCGTTCGTCGCCCGGCGACATCGAGCCCGTGTCCGAGGATCCGGCAGCGCCGGTGCTACTGCTGCTCGCTCCGATGCCACCGACGACAATGTTCGAGTCCTCGCTGCCGGCCACCCGCTCCGAGGCGACGTCGTGCGCCGAGATGAGCCGATTCACCATGATGAAGATGCGTTGCTGCAAGTGCCGCCGAATGCGCTTCCATTCGCTCGCCCCTCACCATGATGTCGAACTGTCCGTACTGCTGGAAGCCGAACGAGAGCGGCTCGAAGCGGTTCCGCCGACGAGTCGCGCCCGCCCCCGTCAAGTCCGTCAAGAGGCGCTGTGCGCCCGACATGTCCAGCTCAAAGTCGAGGCTGCTGGACGTGATGATGGCGACGATCGACAGGAACCGGACCAAGTCGAAAAGGCAGGATGCACGCGCGGTCTGCACAGCTCATCATTTATGCTGCTTTCATTGTGCTCTCTCCAACCTCAATTTCCTCGTCCTCGCAGTATCCGGTCGCTTGCAGATCGAGCAGCGACCACCAGATGTCGACGATGCGCCGGATCAGGTAGGAGCCCTCGCTCAGCGCCAATCGGATGCCGGTCTTCAATTTTATGCTCAACTCTTTTTACCCGACTCCCACAACTCACGTGAGTGTTAAGGATCGAGCGGACGCAGCGAAAGCAGTCGTGCAGCATGAAGATCAGCAACTTGAGTTGCTCCGGCTTCGGATTGCGCGTCGTCCGGTCGCAGAGGACGTGGATGATGGCGCAGAGCTCGCGCTGACCGTTGGTCTTGCGACCGCCGTACGCGGAGACGTCCACTGGCTGATCGGTGAAGTCGCCAAGCCAGGTGACGCCGCCGGACGAGAGGTGGAAGCGCAGTGACGTGATCACCGTCTTCAGACCCTTCTCCGACGACGCCGTGCTCGAGCGCCACTGGTAGAGTTCGCGGACGAAGTGCGCCGCGTCGTCTTGGGGCTAGAAATGCTCATTGTAAAAGTGTGCGCGCGCGCAAGATCGACAGCCTCACCCGGCTGACTTCGGCCTGTCGCTCTTGCGCCAGCAGCAGTTGCTTCGTCTTGTCGTCCATCTTGTCGAGCATTTCGTCGATCTTGGACGCGGGGATGTTTCGCTCCGTCTGCATTACACTTTGCGCAGCAATGCGCAACAAGAATTACCAGCAGGCCGCGCAGCTTCGCGTCGAGCTCGTTGCCCGATAGTGCGCAACCGCCCAGACTCGAGATCGTCGCGTTGTGGTACGAGGCGGCATCCTACAATTTCCTCACATTCTCTCATGCACTATTCGAATGAGCATAGCATAGATCGTTCTCCCCCCAAACCGTCTCATGCGATCGTCTTTCGATCAATATTACTATTGTGTGAGAATAGCCACACAGTCCCTCCAAACTATCAACCTCCCCTTCCCAAACCGCACGCATCGATCACTGACTCTGGGCAGCGGCACCCTATTCGTCTTTCGCTTCGACTGCCTCCTCGACGCGAAGAGGTCGGCAGCCCAGCGGCCGGCCGACGAGTGCCCTATGGTGGAGGCCAACTTCGTCGCGGG
>JACMII010000415.1:0-13912 GCA_014805405.1 Bunonema sp. RGD898
GTTTCGGAGATCGTGCGCATAAATACGAGAAAGAGCGCACCTTGAAGATGATGTACTCGTAGACGTCGTCGCGAGCCGGCACCGGATTCGCGACCGGCCGGTCTTCGGTACCAAAGGAGCGGACTAAATTGTTTCCTTTGGGTTGGCTTCAGCTCAACGCGTCGAACCTTTGGCGCGCGCACTCGTGGAGTCGTTGGTGTCGACCGTGTAGAGGATGCCCTCATAGCGGATGTCCAGCTTCGAGATGAGCGAGATCTTCGAGCCGATGTAGGGTGTCTGCGCCATGGTGACTACGGGCACTGGGATTTCCTCCTCCTTCTTGCACGGACAACCGATCGCGGCCAACACCCGAGTTTGCCTGAAAACCATTTCGAATTCATCCCATGGTAATGAGGCGTGCTGGGCGTCAAGATTTACGCCATATTTCTTGAAAACGTTCATTCGAGTGGCGCAGAGGGTCGTCGAATTATGGGGAAATTCAAATTTGGATCAAACGAAAACACGGGGCAATCGTCGTTCACACGAGCCAGGGCTGCAAAGCAACACACATCGTCTGGAAACTCGATACAACATGGGAAGGCGGCGAGTATTGTGATCTAGAGTGTGCGATACGCAACAGAGAAGGTTTGAAAACATCCAGTGGACATGACACGAAAATCAGCAGCGCCGCTGCGACGAACGAGCGTCCGCGGCGGCAGCAGCAGCAGTCGGCCGCTTGATGAACAGGCAACCGGCACCTACGATCCGTGTGCAAAACGCAGACCGAGTCTGTGCGGGGCGTGGTTGGGCTTCGTGAGCGAATCAGTTTCTTACGTGCATCGTACGCGACGATCGACTGTATGTGGGGAAGTGGATTCGACTTTAGACGATTCAGCGAACGACGGTCGACGATCGGTCGCATACACCCTCTACAGGGTGTCCCAAAAGTCGGATAACTTTTCTTACAACTCAACGTAAAATGGGTCTTCGGGGGCAGTTCAAGAGTGCATTCAGTAGCTCAAGGTCTTTTGATCGGTACCCTTGAAATTGGTAAATCTGTATTTCGGTGCAAACTACAGAGCGTGCAGGGACAGACCATCTACGATCAAAGTGATCACTTTAGTCCGGATAAGATATGAAATTTCTGTAGTCAAAAATGCGATTTTCAGCAAAATTCGAAGCTGTGTAATCTGCAAATTACTGTGAGAGTCGACTTGCAGAGCCTCGTTCCCAGCGCTCCGTAAACAGCAGAAGCTCAAATTTGCAGGACTGCTGGAGGACAACATCCTCTATCTCCCACAAAAAGCTCAGCTTCTGATCTCACCAGACTGCCGTGATCACAGCGACCGCAGGTGACCCTCCGGCTGGATCTACAGTTTGCGCCGAAACAGGACTTTACCAATTTCAAGGGTACCGATCAAAAGACTTTGAGCTACCGAACGCACTTTTGAACTGTCCCCAAAGACCCATTTTACGCTGAGTTGTAAGAAAAGTTATCCGACTTTTGGGACACCCTATAGAACGGTTTCCCGCCGACCGGGGAGGGACAACAGCCCTAGTCTGCAGCCTTCCGCGGACGGCGACTAGCAAGTTGCATTCATTTTGTTGCACCTCTTGGCGAGCTTCCAGTAACTGATATTACATGTGAACTGTCTCTTCTTCCTCTTGGCAGTGTATTGGGAGAAGCAAAAGAGGTAGATGAACGGAATGTACTATGTACGATGCAAGAGTTGCATTGAACTGTTGGAAATGTGGAAATGTAGTGGTGTTATTAATGTCAGGGTTAGCGAGTACTCGGAGAGCGGACAATATCTATTAAACACGAGTCACACAAGCGGGCGTTCTTCACACACATCGATTGTAGCTGTAAACTAATATCTGCATGACAGGGATGATGATACCTCGGCAGATTTCAATGAAATAGCCGCGTAGTGCCCAGCGTGTGCCACATGCGCAGCCAGTATATCATCTTGTGGACGATGATCTCGAGGAGAAAGACTAGAACGCAGCCCGAATAGATGACGCCGAAGAAGACCAACACCGACCTGTGAATATGTTAATTGGCAATTAGTTCGAGAAACAGTAAATTCAGGCGGTGTACCGGTACTGCACAAATCGAACCGTCATGTTGTAGTTGGGGTTCAGCTTTAACGGATACTCAAACCCGTCTGGGGGGTACGGGAGTGGGAAGTTGATAGCGGCCGGCTGAACAAGCGCCAGCGCTCGGTTCAGGTGTTCCAGCTCTTTGTAGAGTTCGCTGAAGGAAAAGAAGATACAGAGCTCGCTGTGTGGGTCAAGTCATTGCTCTGCGAAAATACTTGATAGACATCAAAGTTGAGAGGCAACTCGACTTGGAGAATCTTTGATATGTACATCTGACAAACTACTGAGTTTTTAATTTTCACCGAAATTACGCCGTCCAGAATACGCAGGCAAAACGGTCCCACACCGGTGATCTCTTTCTCGTTCCCTTCTTCTTACCGTCGCATGCCGTATACAGTGGATGGAGGTGCTATGTCCCTGATCCTCACGAGCAGAAAGGGTGGATCGCCGCTTCTGATCAAGATATCTGCACAATGACTCTCGCTCCAACTAGTGTCCCCTATTGACACTCGCTTTAGAGCGGGGTCAGAGATCGACCGGTAGACATCGTTGTAGTCAGTGTCCGGGTAGACGACGATTCTGTGCGACCGCTATTCTCAACATAATCTGACCTGATCGGGACTGGTACCTGTCGACTAGTGCTTCCAACTCGGTTGTCTGCTTGGGAGTGGAAAAATTCATCGGCGAATAGCCGTACTGAGTCATGACGAGTTCGTAGCCGCCATGTTTCATCGCGTGTATCAGCTAGAATTGGCATTCTGATACGAGTAAAAAGTCACAACTTCGTCAACGCTATGGACGGGCGGTTGGTGTTGAAAGGGCACGGCCAGTAACAACTTGATGTTGAGTTCGAAATACATTGCGAAGATGGTGAACGGCAGGAGACTGGCGGCGGTCGCAACGAGTCCCGACAGACGAGCATTCCTCGAGAAACGATCGAGTGCCGGTTGACGAAGAACTACAGCGAGCAGGCGGAGTGGCCACTCGACCAGCATTGATCGAACGTTTTCCCGTTGCGAGATCGTCAGGCTGGGGAAGCGGATGTTTAGGCAGATAGTCAGGTCAATTACATCGTAGAAATGGCGGCGATGCCCAGTGCCAGGTAGACGTAGTAGAACCAGGGGAACGTATCCAACAGGAATTCCGTGTAACTATACGGTTGGTTGTTCATTGTTGTTTGAGGCTCCTTTTCAGTTTTGCATGACACATCGCATTCCATGGTGTTGGAAAGGCTCATGGTGTGTTTTGACACTCCGCAAATTGACTCTCCTAGCGCCTACTCTTCCAAACGCTGCTCAAATGGTTAGTGGGGAAAACGGTTGAAACACATACACAATAGGTTCTTGAAGTGACATCAGAAAGTAGTAGCACCGCTTGCCGACGGCACTGGTGGGGAGGACCAGCTCGTAGTTATCATATACCATTTCACTGGAAGGGAAAAGTATTATGAATCTCCTCATATCAAGTGGCTGTCGTACACTGCCATTAAATCCAGGTCGGCGGTGCCATTCTGTAGCATCTGGAAGAGGGACAGCTCGTTGTTCACGTCAAGCGGATCCACGTACTCGAGCCCTGCATGCATGATGATTGGTTTAACAACGTCAACCTGTTCCATTTTGACTGTCAAGCTATCGGACGTTGCGAATAAGCACTTTTCGCTGTTCGTTTTTCGACAATAGGACCACGTCACAAGTACATGTATGCCTGAAACCCTACTTAGTCCAGGTACCTGAGAGCACTTTCAGCCACTAAATTCTCGACATTTCGGTGTGTGTTAGAAACCAATCAAGGCTCAATCGTGATCACGAAGGTTGAAACAAAAGTGTGAATGCGAATTCCTGAATATCCTGCACAACGTAGTTAGCCCGACCGGAGGTTTGAAGGGCGAGCAGCATCATATCCACATCGGTGCCCTTCAGAGGACAATCTCGGAACGTACCGCGGCAAGGTCTCGAAACTGTCAGATTTTGTTTAATATGAAACGAAAGGAATCGAAAATCGCGCACAATAAACGACACTCAGCGAGTGCTCGTTGAAGTCGACGAGCTGCAGCAGTTTAGTCATTTTCAGACAATAGAAGTGTTCGCGCAACACAACTGGTGGAATGAAATGCAGTCTTTTTCTGACGATGATGATGGTAAATATGGCTGGCGATTATGAGTGGGGGACCTCTGCAAGCGAACGAGGAGCGCTGGGACACATATCGAATGACTTCTTCTATCCGCGCCTAACGCAATTGACTGCAGGGTGGTCCAAAAATGTAAACACCCCTGTGTCGGAATTCCTTTTCCGTCACTTTATCGATTAGAAACCGTAGAATAGGGAAGAGAAAATAATGTGTTTCGAATTGAACCCGTCTGTGTGGTGTTCAGTGTAATCGATTGGCCCAACATGCGGTTTTCGTGTGAGTGCTGCAATTTGTTATTCAGGCATTGAGCCGAGACGTTCTATATGGCATGCGAAAGAGTTCGTTTCGCTGATCATTTTTCAACACGCAGAGACACAAAACGTCTTGAAGTAATAAATGGCGAAAAGTGGGAAGTGAAACAAGATCAATTAGGCGAAAAGTGCAGCACTCGCAAGGGGCGGACAGATGACGCGCCAGTTGTCCTTCCGAAAAGGAACAAGTCTCTGCTGAAAAGAGCGGAGAGAGGACCGCCACAACTGTTCGTGTGGATTTCTTGGCGCAGGACCGAATCTCTCTGTCATCACTCTTTGTGGCATATCTTCTATGCAGCGCGCACGGCACATAGCCCTCGAGTTGAAGTGTTGAAACTTGATAAATCAGCGGGTCTGATTACCCTCTCCACCCAACTCTCAGCTCCTGGGTCAGACTTTTGTCTGCTAGCGCCAAAACTCTTTGAGTCTCTCGCGGAAAGCGTTTATTCTGATTCTTCCTCTCGCAGCTGTTGTCAGAGTGTGTTCGAGCTCTGGCAGACCGCTGCATACGCCGCGGTGCAGTCACCGGCCATCCAGCAGATATGGCCATTGTATCGATTTGTGCTGATGACAAAGCCACACTGGCCATTAGAGTTCTGCGCGTTGCCCGGTTGTCCGTCGCACCAAAAATTCGTGACGTTGTTGGCACGACCTGAAATCCAGTCCCAACTGCCGTTCGAGTTGGTTAGTCCGAGCCAGACGAGTGGATACGATGCCTGTTTGAGCACGATTCCCTCAAACTCCTGGTACTCGTCGTCGGTGCGCGGCACGAATAGGGCGTTGTAGTCGAATCCTACGTTCAGTGCTTGACAAGCGTTTCGAGCGCTCTGGAAGCCCTCAGCTCCATTCAAGACATAATAGCAGGTTTCAGGTTCCGTTAGCGAAGCAATTCCGTTCTGTGGACAATTCAAGCTGGGCAAGGTTGACGCCGGCGATTCGTCCGGAAAGTACTGGCAGACGGTGGTTTCGTTGGCAGTGCATGAGGTGCCGTACAGCTGCACAAGTATGTAGCTGACAACGAGAAGCGAACTGAACTTTAATGTCCACTGTATACGCGCAGTTTCCACTAGACGGGGGTCCATCCGGTCCGAAATAGTCAGTCGGGTGCAGAGTATCGACCCAATGCCAGGCGTCATCCCCTTCCAAATTCGTCATACTCACCCATAAATTTTTGCATATCGCCGTCGTATACAGTTCCATCATCTCGAGCTGCGAAACGAGTGTGACGAGCTCCGCATGCGAGTCTTCAACTTTCGTCGCCTGACAGTTCCTGATGGCTGAGTAGAAGTCGGTATCGTCGGAGGCAATCTACGTTCTTCAGAGGAACAGTTTGTTTCTCACGTACATATTTGTAGCACTTTCCTCGTACCGAGATGCTCGGTGTCCATTCAGATGGACAAGTGATTTGTGGCGGTGGGAACGTTGTAGGCTCGTCGGGATAGATTTGACAGATGACAAAAGTGTTATAGTAATCGTGCGCGTCGCTCCAACCTCCACTTGGGGTAATCAAAGCAATAAGGCCATTATTACTGCCCGCTGGCCAGTTTGAATAGTTTGAACTGCTGGCAGCGGTCGTAATCCAATGTGGCTCGTTGTCGTAGAACGCATTCCCGATCCATGCGCTAAATGGTGTTGCACAATGCGATGGCTTACACCTTACGAGGAAATTCCCCGCGGCTGCAGTAGACTCGCCACCTCACTGTTCTCGAATCCGTTCGCAATCGACAGAATGTCGGCACCGTAAGTGAGATTTCGGCAGTAGTTGACCGCGTCGAAAAAGTAGTAGCCGCGCGAAGTCGCGACGTAGTAGCATTTTCCCGGGATAGAGATTGACATGAGAAAATTCGACGGACATTCCGCATTCGCGCTGCCGATGAAAATGGCAACTAGAAGTGCGAGTTTCATCGCTGCGTCCATCTCGAAGTTGGAAAACTGTCGAGCAATGGATGGTAGAACGTGTAGATTAGAAGTGAACAAGATAAGACGATCGCTAAGGGATAATCTCTTCTCGGTGCTGCGGACAACCGGCCAAGTAGCATATGTAGGAACAGAACGAAGACTCAAACTTGGGTAGTTAAGCCAGTCGGGATTGTTGTGATTGCGGAAGAGAACTTCAAATGAGAGACCTTCGACGATGATATTCTGGTTGCTGTTTAGTGCATTTTCTCCATATCAGTTGAGATATTTCGTGTTTTCTTCCTCTTTTGCATCACATCGGGCTGTCTTGCTGCATGATTCCTGCCCAAGGACAAGAAGAAGAATAAATGCTGCTCCTGCCGCTTCGTCTTCTGTTGCTGCTGCTGGCTCCAATCACCCCGCGCCCAGCCAAGAGACGCACGATGTTCCGCGACGCCTTCAACATTTCGGGCCCAGTGGATGGTAAGAAATCGCGACTCGAGTGATCGATTGCCTTCTCACTGTTCCCTTCAACACGCGAGTTAGTGCTGCGATGAATGAATCCGATAATCAAATTCGAATGAATCTCGTCAAATTTTATGCTAGTCAAAGCCCAATCCTATTTCTTTCCTACATATGCTACTTGGCCGGTTGTCGCCAGATAATACATGCATGCTGCTCTGGACCAGCTGTCATTCTCGACACAGATAACAGCACGGGAAGCGGAACATGTTCAAGTGCACACCACCACTAGCACAATTCGCTCTGCGCCCTGTACATACTGCATATATGTGTATTGCCAAATAAATGACAACATAGCATGCGAATATTGCTCACGTTCAAGTTCTACATTCGGCATGTGCTATTCTAGCGGAGGATTGACATATTTGCGTTCTCGCTTGAAAGTCATCGCGGTGTAGTGAAATCTTCACAGAAACTGGCCAAATATACATTCTATGAATTTCATGAAGAATGGACGTGAAATAGGTGAGAGCGATGCAAAATGAATTCGAACTCGAAAACCACTCAAACACAGAATCTGCGTGTTGCACGAATCCTTATTTTCACAAAGGAAGTAGCATACCGTGGGCCGTCCACTGTCTGAATCGAGACGATGCTGCCTTGGCGGTCATGGGTGCTCTTTTCCATAGCCTCAGGTCTTCGATCACATCATGTTCTGGAAGCTGACACGTTTTGTGGGCTGCATCATTTTAATTTCATGACAATGTCTTCAGGAAGTAGTGATCTAAAAGAGAGAGACCAGTTACTGCGCTCTCCTCTCGTGCAAACGTTGTTTGTCCAGAGTTTTCAATCAATAAACGTACAACAGGGGAAGGGAATGCGAATCTGTCGAGTGTCGTCGCCACCCTGCGAGATCTGCGTCATGCGGCGTGACCCTTGCTGGCTCGGAAATTCTTGTGGCTCCACAAACGCTAATCCCCGCGTCAAGAGCGGTGACAGCGGGGCAGTGAAACAGTGGAATATCGCCGAGTCAACAGCAGCACATCAGCATACAGGCGTATCGGAGGCAGCAGCGGGAAATCTGACGACATCGCTCGTCCGAATTGCGACAGATCCGTTGAAACAGTGAGCGGGAGGGGAGGCAGAAACAGTCGTTGCATGATGGGAATTCGGCTTCGAGACGAGCCCTAATCGAATGGCCGCGTCACAAATTCGAACATCCACTTAGTACGCGAATCATTGCACAGTCAAACAGGAAAGTGGAATTCTTCCGCATCCCAGCCATCCGACGGACGAGCATGCATAGCAGCATGTTGAATAGTACATTTCCGTTTGGAATACGACTCTAACAGTTGCCAGTAAAATCGATGAGAGGGCAACGTGCATGTCGCCCTTATTGTCACTATGACCTCTCACCTCCTCGACTGCCTGCCCCTGTCACGGAGAGGGGGGATTTGCGTGTCAGCAGTCGTGTGATTTCTCCGATTTTGACGCATTCTCATTTTCGCCAGAGAGTCTTCATTCATATGCACTCTCTTTCTCTCTGACACTCCTGTTCTGTCGCAGTCTTTCGCCTGTTCGGACACCATAAAAGCGAGCGTCCTCCGCGAGTCGGCACTTCCATTCGCTCAAGTCTCTCGGAACAAAGAGATGGTCGGCATGAAGCTCGTCGCGCTCGTCGTGCTCTGCGCACTCGTGGCTGTCGACTCTGCTTGGACTGTCAACCCCGGGCAAAAAGTCGAGGACGCCCTCAAAAGTAAGTGTGATTTTTCTACCCTCTTCTGCCTCTGCGCTTCAGCTCTTTCGAGCCATTCGGCGTCTCCGGGATGGCGGGAATACACCCTGGGCGGGTTGAACAGACCCGAGAGGCTTCCCGGGGTTTTTAGATCATTTTTGGTTTCAACCAGCCTGGTCAGGGCGTGGTATTGTGGGCCGTGGCTGATGCCATTAGCGGTGCGCCACTACCCATTTGTCAGAGGCTGGATAGGTGGGCGTGAGCGGATTCGAGCCTAGCGACCCATGTCGCTACTGTGTATGGGAGTCGACCCTTCATACCAGCCGCACCACACCGTGCTCCTTGTATATAGATTGCGTACCATTATTATTGCCGCAACCGTATTTAGAACAGGACCTCCTGTTTCTGCTAATCGCCCAGACCAATCAGACCTGAGATTTTTCCAAGCTAATCCAAGGATCAATGCTCCTTCTATTCGACTTTCGAAATGTTTTCCAAGAAGCTACAGCCAATATACTTACTGTCCCCCGCTTCCATGTCTCCTCATTCTCTCTCTAACGTTTTGCACGAGTAAATTAACACTTTAAACGCGCGATTAGCGTATCAACGCTTATTTCAAAATTCCTATTTCTGACATCGGAATTTAAAAATAAATTCTGATTGTCACAATTCTAGCCAGAAATGGCCCGAAAAATCTTGGAATAATATTTCGAAGTAATGAATCCATTTCGATTCGTTTCGAAATAAGGGAATCAATTCCGAGTTCAAAATAACGCAACCCTAGCCAACCCCGATCGCTTCGTGATTCCGCCCGTCTCTGGTGGTCTGTCCGTGAACGCGACCGTCCCGTCAGTGTCGACCAACTCGCCGACGTCGCCCATCCAGAACCCCGGTGGCCTGCTTGCCACAAACCTGAAACTGTCCGTCTCGACGTAAGATCCCGTCGGGACGAGGATAAGAAGTGGCGTCACAGCAGAGACAATGCGCGAAAATCACCAATCCACAGATGTAGAAGAATAAAGGATAGAGCAAGTCGGAGCCGTGGATTCAATCATCATCAATTACAAAGTGCTGACGAGAAGCAGTGATTTCTCTTGTGCCGCAACTCCTCCACTTGGCAGCCATCATTCGATCAAGAGAGAAAGATAATGTAGGATGTTGGGGTTTTCTTACGAGACTTCCTTCCTATGGAACATATGGAGGTTGGAAAGAAGGGAGGGAAGCGAGAGGAACCAGCACCGATGCTAGTGTGAAACATGAACTCTGTTTCAGACGCAAATTGCATCACCTTTACTTTGAGTGATCGAAGCATTGTCGATCGAGCACTTGAATGGGTCCCTTCTGTCGAAAAAGGGGAAACAACAGTCGTAGGCGAAGCGAAAACGGTGAGTCATGTGAAACGATCCGAAGGATGCCTTCTAGTGTTGAACCATTGAAAAAGTGTAGCATTTTCACTTCTTTCTTTCGCAATTGTGACTCAGCGATGCATTCGATCACCAGGGTCCTACACACTCGAGACCATCGTCTGCGCAGGATTTCAAGCGCTTTCCACTCAACTCTCAGTTCCTGATTCAAACTTTTGTCCGCTAGTGACAAGACTATTAAAGAGTCTCTGGTGGAAAGCGTTTTATTTACTATTTGACCGAATAGTTATTGACTATGACAATGTATTATGTAGGATGGGTGGTACCTCACATTGCATGCACTCACTGTTCATTCGACTCACAAGAGATCTTGCGGTTTTGCTGTACAACATCGGAAACCGCATTGCTCTGATTGGAAACTCATTTAGTCTTCTCTTCCTGTTCGTCTTTGCGTTTTTGAGTGTTCACTTCCGCAGTCGCCGGTGCCGCTTCTGCGGCTGCCGCTACTGCAGCTGCCGCTATCGTTGTCACAATCGTTTCCACAATCGTTTTTGTTCTTCCAGTCGCTAGTGCCCCTCTCACAGCTTCCATTGCTGGTACCACCGCAGGTGCGATTGCTGGCCTCGTCAAAATGAGAACTGCTACACCGACAACACCAACAGCTGCTATCACGCCAGTGACAATTTTGAGCTGCTTGTCTTGGGTCTCCATTTTCCCCTGATCTGCCTTGATTTCCTCCAGCCTTTCCTTCAGCTCGGTCGTCAATCGTTCGCAAACTTCTGGCGGCTGTACGTGTTGCAGATGCCCAATGGCGATCGCTTGCAACCGTCTATGTGCGTTCTCGAGACCAATCTCGTTCGCGAGTGCGCGGATATCTCGTCTGTAACCGTCTTCGGCTTGTCGGCATGCCACTAGATTCGTGCTCTCTCGCAAGGCCTGCAATAAGCGATAACGATCATATAAGAATTGCCAACGTCAAAAAGAGTCGTCGAAGGTGGATATTGATCACGATCAAAGACTCTGAAGAATGGCTGCAACACACATCAGTCCATGTCAGTGAATGAGAACGCAAACCTCCATGAAGGCGACGAAATCAGCACATTTCAATGGCTGTTCTCCCACAAGCTTCGGGTGTCGGATGGTTGCGCAGAGTAAGTCTCTAGTGCAACTCAAGAACTCGGGACGCGCATCTGATCAGTTGATTGATCGATAAACATGCCACGAACACCTCACCTCTCCAGTCATTCTGTTCGGCCGCTTCCAGACCGGGATTAGGCATCAGGAAGCATGAAAGGTTCGGGGCAAACTGGCGAATACGCCCACGGGAAGTTCTCATCGCTTCGTTCATCGGATCAGTCGCCTATTGGTAATGAGCGTTCACTGAATAGTTGAAACAAGACTAACCTTCATCTTCTTCTTCAGTAACTCGTTTCCAGGTTCAAAGCCGAACGTCTGTGCGAGCGTGAAGTTGCGTACAACTATAGTGGCGTCCTAATGTCCAGATATATGTATTAGGGGTTGGGAATATGTGCTGCCTGAAGTATGGTGTTGCCGGTGGCGACAAAGTAGTCGAGAAGCTGAATGACAGACTCGTCTATGTTTCCTTCCACGTTCAACAAAACGGCTGATGAGACGAGCGCCGCGAAAACGAAGATGGGCGCACTTTCCATAATTGTCGCCCCATCAAATGCGCCTTCCACATCCATCTATTTATGCATGAACACGCTTTTGATCATCAATGCAATACGGCTTACCAGCAAGACCGCGGACTCGGAACCATTTCCGTCGGATACGATGAACGGCCGCGACCAGATATAGACACCATGAGTTACAGATTCCACACCTCCACCCCACGGAAAACCGCTGAGATCCTGCAATGGAATACCACTCAGTGTCGGTCCAGTGACATAAAACACGAGTCGCAGTTACCGTATCGCTTTTGAGAGACCCGTCCAGCTCGTCAATCGGCTGACGTGTCGCTTCGTGCGCTCTCAGCTGTCTCATGAACAAATTCATCGTAGTTGACTTGCCGATTCGCATCATCCCCGCAACAGACACAACTACGTGCATGATTGTTGTGACTATAAGAATGAAGAAACTGGCACACCTTTCAGCGGTAGATTGCGATATTGATCACGTTGCAGCGTGTCACTAAGCTGCCCGATATTATTCCGCACGGGCTTATGGTCAGCGTCCAAAATGAGCAACGGGCCTTCGGACATCGTGGAGAGCGTTTGAAAATGGAGACTGCAAGGAGATTCTAAAGTTTCTATATTAATCGATGACAGGTAAGGGAACGAAGTGGGAGAGAAGGGCTACAGTACTAGCGTTCAGCAGCGAGAGACAGACCCTAGTGCTTCGAGGAGTTAAAGTAAGAGCCGCCTAGAATTGTGAAGTAGGCCACCTTCGTGTTCCCCAAGTGCAGTAGCGCACTGCGTGACCATGGAAACGCCCCAAGTAGATGCAGATGATGAAGCGAATAAAGAAATCAACCCTCCACAGTCTTGCTCTCTCTCTCTTTCTCGCCAGACACAGTGAGAAAGGCCGAGGGGGAACTACGCGGCCGGCACTCAGCTTCTCAGAATTCGGTCTGGTGCCGAAGTTCTGTCAAGTTCCGCACACCTAAAGGCTTGGTGTGTCGACCGGCGTTGGGCGGTGTTCGTACAGACGCTTGCGTCACCAAAGCAAGTGAATTCGGAAGCTCGACTATTCTTCACACGCATATTATTACGAAAGATTGAACCCTTGAAGAGAATCCAACAAGTTTCTACCAAATTCTGATTCCGAAAAACGTCCAATTTCATTCCCGCTTCTAACAGGCGTTTACAGGGTGATTTCAAATGGAGCCTGACAAAATGTCGTAGTGAAAAATAAAACGTTTTCTGCGAGAGATTCAAACACTTTTGACACCAGCGGTAGGGAGTGAAAATTTCAGTAATGTTAACGTGAATAAAGGGTAGTCAATCCTCGTGGTCACGAACCTGTGGCCGGTTTTGGAGATTTTGTTGTTCCGTAAAGCTACAAGTAAAACGCAGATTTCACCTCGTGACACTGGACCTTTGTGCTGATCTGGTGGATAGAAGAGACAGCGGTGATCCTGTCCATCGCTTGTGCTCCTACCACCGTACGGGCTCCTTCGTCTTATCCCTCAGTTTCTACCCACATTGGGTTTGTCCTGAGACCGTTTGCGCTCACAAGCGAAGGCGGAAGCTTGCACGCTGTTTTTCGAGAGTAGATCTCGCCCTACCCGCTTCCAAATTGTCCTCATTGGCGCAAAATGGCCCAGTTCATTCGTGTCGTAGAACAAATTCGCGATTATATTAAGAAGCCGCTGGATTGTGACGCAGAAAAGGAGATCGAATCAGCGAACGATCGCCGATGATTGAGCGGCATAGCTATTCCACCAGAGTGGTCCTGAATATGAGTGAGAAACAGTAGAATTATAAGGAGTAACGCGTGGTTGGCGACTATTTCTACAGCAGTCGACATCAACTATTCGGCTAGCAAATGGACGGACGACAGCTATCGATTCGGTAGCAAGGACACCCGCACAAGGAAGGCAAAATCTGCGTCTTACTTGTGGCTTTACAGAACAACAAAATCTCCAAAATCGACCACAGATTCGTGATCATGAGGGTTAATTACCCTTGATTCATCGTTAACATTGCTGGTATTTTAACTTCCTTCCGCTGGTGCTAAAGGTATTTGAGTCGCTCGCGGAAAGCGTTTTAAAGTTCTACGTGAGGACAAGTCATGTCCCCTCGCGTCTTGATTTATTGTGCTGGACTTTCTGAATAAATCTATCCCCTGACGTGCGCGTTTGACGGACACAGTCAAGACGCAAGCGGCTATAGTTGACGTGATGAGCAAACGAATACATATACGTGACCGATCCTCGCAGGTGAAAGAGGAGGAATGCGAAGGGGGGGGGGGG
>JACMII010000416.1:0-19108 GCA_014805405.1 Bunonema sp. RGD898
CCCCATTCCCCCTCTTCTCTTCTCTCGCACTTCTCTCCTTCTCGTGTGTGCATGCAGTTTGCAGTTGTTGCTGCTGCCTGATGTGGTCAGTGACCCTGGCGGTAGACTGGCACGACGAAGGCGGAGGGGGGTAGTAGTGGTGGCAGGGTGGGCGGCCGTGCCATCCGCCACCAGCCTCCCCCCGCTCGCCCGCTCGCTCGCTCGCTCGCTGTCCTGCACTTGCACTTCTCTCTCTGCCTGCCCGCCTCGTTTCATAGGCGTACTGCTCGCGTGCGCGTGCCCCCTCCCCTCTCTCTCCCCCCTGTTTGCGAGAGGGAGGGGGCAGGGTGGCACGACCAAGTGCAAGAGCCCCTTCCTCCCCCTTCGTCACTGGTCAGCAGGGCAGCGGCGGCGGCAGCAGCAGCAGCGTGCGGTGCGGTGGCTGTGCTTGGCACGCCTTATCGGCGCCAGTCTCTCTCTCTCTCGCCCGTGGCAGCCTGGCACGGGCGTCCTCCCCTCTCCCTCTCGCTGCCCGGCACGCCGCCGCCGCCGTCGCCACTGCTGCTGCTGCACGCACGCGTGTATGTGTAACCAGCAGCAGCAGGTATTAGAGATTGCAGTAGCCTCGGGGTCAACCCAGCATCACTACTACTACTATGTTGAGAGAGAGAGAGGTATGTAGTCGAGGAGATAAGCGCGTGCGCTTGTTCGTGTGCCCCCTCTCCCTCCCGCCCTCCATCCCTCGCCCCGCTCTCTCCGTCCCTTTGTGGAGGAGCTGCAGCGCACAGCTGGCCGTGGCGGCGGCGACGGCGGCGGCTGCTGTCTCCTCTGTGTGGGGGGAGCGGGCGCGGCGCCAGGGAGTGCCAGTCGGTCGGGGAGGGAGAGAAGGACGACGACGACCCGTCCCCTTGCCGCGGGGGCAAACAGCGCGCGCGCGCAGAGAGAGGGGGAGACCGACCAGCGCGCGCGCAGCAGCCGAGATGGACGCCAGAGAGAGGTGGTGCCTGCCGCGCGCGCGCGCGCACCCCTCCCCTCTCTCCTTCCCTCCTCCTCCTCCTCCTCGCCGCCGCCGCCGTCGCCGTCGCCGCCGCCCCAGTCGGCTGCCCCGTGCTGCCGTCGTGCGGTCATTCCCTTCTATATAGTGGGTGGCTGGGGGGACTTGACCACTGCCTCCTCCTTCTCCCCTTTTGTGGTGGTCATGGCAACCCGAGGCGGTAGCTTTGTGCCCCTCCTCCAAGCAAGTGACCGCCAGCATCGCCAACGCTGCTGCCGTGTGTGCGTGTGTCGCCTTCCACACTCCCTCTCCGCCACCGCTTCCTCATGCCAATGTGTAGCGTGCACAGCAAAAACGATGATTGCAGAACCGACACAGCATGTTGAATGCGCTCAACGTGGCGCAGTGGGTCGAGTCGCTCGAGACGGGTGGTGCCGGCGCGGGACGAGTGCCGAGCGGGGGGACGCTCCTCTCGGCAACCGACTTCCTCAAGACACGACTCCTGAAGGCGGCCACGTCCGACGTCGACGACGTGGTCGTGTCCAGCGTCGTGGTTCCGCCGCCCGCCACCACATCGCCCTCGTTTGCGGCCCTTCACACGTCCACGTCCGGACACCTCATCGCCAAGTCGTGCTCCTCCCTGTCCGGCGGCTCCTCGTCCGCGTCCACGGGTGGCGTCGGCTCGGCTGGCTCGCCACCGGGCGCATCACCCTCATCCAGCAGCGAGGATGGCGTCGTCGTCGTCCAGAGCGCGGCCGGCGCCGTTCCGCCAAGCCCCGCATCTCTTCCGCCGATTCTCCCCTCCTTGCCCGTCACATTCACACGCTACGACCCGACCGTCCCTCAGGTGGCGCCCTCCTCATCATCGTCATTCACTCTCGAACCTCGACGCCTTGCAGATCGTGACGTCGTTCAAGGGCTACCAGAAGCTGATCTTCCAAGGCTACCGCTACAACATCTACCAAGTGCTGCCAGACCGCAACTTCAAGTCGTGGCGATGCGTCTGCGCCAAGAAGATGTCCGACTCGGGCGCCTGGTGCAAGTGCAGGGCCGAGACGACTCTGGACGACAAGAACGCACAGACCAAGGGTCAGCACAACCACTCGCCCAAACATATTGTCGCCGAACTCGAGTTCATCAAGGTATGCATCCTCTCCCACGCTCGATCTCATAGCAATGCGTCGCCCCATTCAGTCGCAACTCTACATGGCGGCTCTCGAGCACGCCGACATCGACGCGGGTCTGCTGGTTGCCGAAGCGTCCAGGTTGGTTCGGATTGGCCTTGTCCTCACGGAAGAGTCGCTCGCAGATATCTGTCGCCGGGCGTGCAGTTCGACAACCGCGAGTCGCTGAAGAAGTCGCTGCATCTGGCCCGCAGTCGAGTGGACAAGCCCCGCAAGCCGCGCACGCACAAGCCGTTCTTCGCGCAGCAGCCGCAGAAGCGACGACACGCCTCGGCCCTCTCGGGATCAGACGTACGCAGACGACTGAACTCCCCTCGACCGATCCACATTACAGGACGACCAGTGCGACTCGTTGGACAACGGCGACGCGGCCACGGTTGCGACACTGCTCTCGCTGTCCGGACTCTCCAAGCAGGCCAAGCTGGACGACAAGAAGGTAGGAGGAGTGCCCATATATGGCAATAATGCTCAAGCTTACGCGATTGCAGGACTCCTCGGACTCGACGAGCAGCTCGTCCGGACTGTGGGAGACGTCGACCGCGGTTTGCGCGACGAACAAGCCACAGCCCGCGCCGTTCGCGATGGCCGCATCGCTGGACGCCCGCACGAAGGCGGCACTGCGCGGACCGAAAGTGCCGAAGAGCATGGTGCTGCAGGAGAAGAAGCAACACCTGGGCAACAACAACAACAACGGCAGCAGCAACAACAACAACCTGCATTCCCATCATCCGTCCATCGACTCGGTCGTCATTCCCCAGCCACTGGCACAGCCGCTCCCGCTCAGCTCGCTCTTCGCGCCGTCCACATCGTGAGTGGTCGTCGTCGCAGTGCACGAACCTACCTGCCGGTGTTTCAGTGTCGACACGGACGGGTCGCGAACTCAGTGCACCCCGCTCGGCAACGCGACCAGCGCGAACGGCGGCAACGGCCAGTCGAACGGCGGCGGCGCCGACGGTCTGATGGTGTTGTGGGCGCAGCTGATGAAGAACGCGGGCCTGCTCACGTCCGGCGCCCCGGCTTCCGCGCCGGCGCCACCGCCACCCCCTCCGCCGCCACCGCAACCGCCAATGTCCGCATCGGCCACGTCTGCGACCAGTGCCCTGGATCTGCTCAGCTCACTGGGCTCCCTGGTCTCGGCTGCGAATGCGGCGGCGGCGGCCGAGCAACAGGCCGCGGCTGCGGCTGCGGCGGCTGCTGCCGTTGCTGCGACTACGCCATCTTCCATCATTCGCGCGTCGATCGCACCGCCGCCCGGAATCGCAGCCCCCGTGGCAACGCGCCGCGCCACAGTGCTCGTGGATCCGCCCTGCACATCGTCCGCGACACCGATCTCGATCATCGGCAACAGCAGCAGCAGCAGCAGCAACAACAATAACAACAACAACAGCCAGACGGAGTGCCGAGACGTGGCGTGCCAGACCAGCGACGGCTGCGCATCCTCCTCCGCCCTGCACTCGTGCTCGTCGTCGACCGCATCATCCGAGTGCGGCGGTGGCGGCGCGCTGCTGCACCACAGCTGCTCCTGCCAACTGGTGCCGCTGTGCTGCTGCGTCGACAAGTCGAACTGCACTAAGTCGGCGACGGCGGCGGCGGCAGCAGACAAGGATCAGGACAGCAAGTCTCCGCTTCCGCGCCCACCGACCGAATAACCTCTAATCTAACTGCATCTCCTCCAACTCTCCCTCATCCTCCTCCTCGTCGTATTCGCGCAGACCCGAGTGAAAACACAGAGACACACACACACGTAACACCACAGCACATATACTCGTTGTAGTTGACGCAGCAGCAGCAGCAGCAGAACCATCTTGTGATAGTAAGCCCGAGACTATCCCGAGACGAGCGCACTCACGCCGACGGACACCGAACACAAACCCGTGCCGACTCTCTCCCGCATTCTCGCTCTCCCCATTAGCTCACATCATTCTGCTGCGCCCGTTTCCCGTTCTCCACCCTTGTCAGAACGGTGTCTCTCCTTCCTGTCCTTGTTGTGTGTCCCATCCACACTAGACCGACCGTCTCTCCCCCGTGAACATGACCAGTCGTGTACACACAGAGCACTGCGAATTACCACTACCGACAATTAAGGCGCACCACAGTAGGAGCCAAAGAGAAGCAACCCATCTACTCTTTCGTCATTGTCCTCCTCCTCCTCCTCCTCCTTCTCCATACTCGCCTGGCCGATCCGTCTTCCGCTGTGCTTGTTGTCACTAGTGGAGCGTGTCTTTCCGCCGCATATACCCACCACTCTCCCTCCTCTTCTGTCTGGGCCATCATCGTCGAAAACAACACAGAACACACGCCGCCCGTTTCCCTGCTTGACTTTCGGTGCCCGTCTTTCTGCGCTGTGCACCATCGCCTCCACGCTCCCACATAATCTCATACCTTCTCCGCACGCACACACGCCCTAGACGACACCCGCTGCTGCTGCTGTGCACCTGTGATCAGCAACGTCATCATGGATAACACACACACACGCGAGAGAGAGGGAAGACGAAATGATCATCAGTCAGATGAGAAGACACAGCACGGTTCATACACACCTATGATAGCGCGCGGCACGGATCACCGTTCGAGAAAATGAAGAAGAAGAAACTGACTGGCGCAATTCATCATCCGGTCGCGGGGCTCTTCTTGATCTGGAGATGATCTGGCGGCGGGGCTGGTGCGCAACAGTTGTTGCTTCGTCTTGACAGCGGGGGCGGCGGCGGGTGCGGCAGTACGACGACTAGAGGTCGGTCGTCTTCTTCTTGCTGCGACAGAGACGGACGAGGTTGACAGCGCAAAGAACACGGCAGGTCGGGAGCAGGAGCTTCCCAACGGAGGGCGAGGAGGGACGACAGTTGGCCGGAGAGTGGGAAGAGTGAGGCCGATTCGTCTCCACCACTCCTTCCTCCCACACTCATTCACTGCCGCGACTGCTGGCAGCAGTCGCATCGCAAGCAGACTTCTTCTTCTCCTTCTCTTCCGTCGCCTCGTGTGCTGCTCCGCTTGGAGGAAGTCCGATCCGCCATGAGCGTAGCGTCCTGCGTGGCCGGTCTCCTGGGCCAGGCCAAGCGAGGAGTGAGCTCCTTTGTACCGCTCATCATCCTCGTCCTCTACACGGTGCTCGGCGCACTCGTCTTCGTCTGGCTCGAGGCCGAGCACGAACGGCAACAGCTTGCCGAGCTGGCCAAGCAGCGCGAGAAGCTCCTCGACGACGCCATCTACCGACTGAACGTCATCAAGAGCCTGCCGCCCGTCGCCGCCTATAACCACACCCGCAAGACGTACCAAAGCGATAGCGATAGGCACGGTGAGAGCGAAAACTGCAGACTGGAACGGTTTCGCGACGAGAACGGCGTGGGGCCGGTCGACCCGAATGACGTGAAGTGGACGTTCTGGGGCGGTCTCTTCTACTCCCTGACCGTCTACACGACGATCGGTGCGGTCGTGGATAGATGGCTGTGAATTTGGGGTCTCTAACTGGCAGGCTACGGCAACATCGTGGTCGAGACGGGCTGGGGACGACTGGCGACCGTGATCTACGCATTGATCGGCTTCCCCCTCGCAGTGATCTGTCTCGTCGGTCTGGGCTCGTTGTTCGCGCGCGGCGCCAGCTTCCTCTGGCGACTGCTCGTCCGATCGACTGGCCTATGCTCGAAGCGCCTCGAACGCAAGGTCGCCGAGCTCGGACCCGACGAGCAGATCGCCGAACGAGCGTCCTCCAATGGCGGAACGAATGTACGGCGGCGACACTGTGCACAGCGCTGTGATGTCGTGCACTTGCAGGATGACGACCTGCTCAACTTCCCGACTACCTTCCTCATCTTGATCACGGTGCTCTGGATCTTCATCTGTGCCGGTCTCTTCATGCTCTGGGAGAAGGACTGGACATACGGTTCGTGAACTGCGTGGACCTCGCATCGAAAACGAACGGTTTAGGCACGTCGTTGTACTTCGTCTTCATCTCCTTCATGGTAACGGCGCCTCTTTATCTGCTTAGGAAATAGAGAAGTAGAGAAGTACTCCAAATTCTCGATGAGCGACTGTCAGCGCCAAGCGCACTGATTTTCTCTCACGAACGAGACGTGCACGGGTGCTTGTTAGCAAAACGCAAAGAGTCTCAAGTGACTTGGCGACTAGCTCGTTCAGGGTCTTGACCTTCTCAGACCAAATGTCGTGGGTCAAGCTGGCAATCGCAAACTGTTCTATCCGTTAGAAGCCATACAACCCGAGTCCGATTTCTGGGATTTGCAAGTTGCGACTGCGGCCGGGGACATGGACCATGACGAACCAGCCGGATCGCATGACTTGTAGCTTCCGGGTGTCAGCTCGAGCGTTGAGATAGGTCTTTCGGCTGATGACGCTTCACCTCTGCTGACAGGACGAGATTTTCGATGTCACTCTAGCGCCTACTTGACTTTGCCATCAGTGAGTGCAATGTCTGCCAGTACCCGGTGTTGAAAACTAGTCGAAAACTTGAAACATCAAAGCTGCGAGCCCGTGACGGACAGCCACGCTTCCTACTTAGTCTGCTTAATGAAATTAGAGGCTTAGACAATCGGATTCGGCGACGTACTACCCTCGGAACCGGACCACATCATCCTGATTGGTTGGTGTCTGCTGATCGGTCTCTCGCTGGTCTCCACGGCAATGACAATCATTCAGCAGCAGATCGGAGCGTTGGCCGATGTGAGGAAGAGAGGGGGATCACAACAAAGCAATTATGTCTTTATTGCAGAACATGAAGGCGAACATCGACAAGGAATATATGAATGCATTGGCCGAGGCCGCTTGGGACGGCGACGAGGATGCACAGGCGGCACACGCCGCTGCCACGGCTCTGAGCGACGAGGAGACTGCCGAGAATGGGAATCAGGACGGCAAGAAGATCTCGACCGGTGAGTGGGAGGAAGAGGAGGAGGAGGCAATTAGCAGCTGTTGTCTGGAGAGAAGGCGCGAGGAAGACAGATGAGGGAAGTGGAAGAGAGAGAGAGATCTCAGGGCAGCGGGCGGTCGCCGAGCAGCAGTTGGACGAGCGTAGCATGGACGCAGTCGTCTCGAGAATGCCGTGGAGCTCGCGTGTGCTCTATCGCATCATGTCGGAGAGGAATCGCAAACAGGTGTCTACCCCGCCGCCTATTCACAGCTAGCTCTCCCCTCAGCTCAACGAGCACGCCAGCCGACGCCAGGGCATTCGCACTTTCGGCACCCAGACCACTCCGCCCGAGTATCACTCAATCGCGACGAATTTCGGTGACATCCCGTCCCACCACGTTGTCATCCTCAGGCCTCCCCCTTCCAGACGACCCGACCGATTACGACGGCGGATCGACGACCAGTCTGCCGCGACGCGTCCGCATTCTTCGTACAACTCCGCAGAACAACGGTGGCAGCAGTCAATCGAGTCGGGAGATCGACGACTACTAGACGAACGTCGGCCCCCATCCTCTTCACTTTCCGCCCGACCACCCCTTCTTCGCCTTACACTTTTGGCGCAGGAACCGTTGCACCTACGAACACTAGTCCCATCAGATACACGCACACACCCTTGCCAAAAAACGATGCCAAGCGAGCGCTAGAAAATCGGCATTGTCTGGACTCATGTACAAGTCGCGGTGGTTGAGATCGAGCTGTTCCTGCGCGAGATTCGGGAGTGAGTCGGGAGACAGCGGCTAGTTGAGCATCGAGGAGTAGTGTTGGTAGATGTCGCCGGTCGGCATGCGACCGCCGCCGTATTTCTTCGCCGCCACCGCAATATAGTCGTGCCTGGAAGTGCCATCATCAGGATTACGAGCGGCGGCCTACACTTTCTTGCGGTCCTGGGGCAGCAGTTTGTGGACGAACGGCTCGAGAAACTCGAAGAAGGCCGGCAGCGCGACATCCCTCTCGTTCGTGTCGTCGCCCACCACGTTGGGGCCCATGCCCGAGACGGCGAACTTGATGCCCAGTCTGAAGAGGTCTGCTGTTGAGGATAGTGATCGACGCCACCGACCGATGCACGTTCGTCACGCACTCCCTGATCTTGCGCATGTCGTTGCCAATCTGGGCGGCCAATTTCTTCGAGAGGTCCAGCAAGTCGACCAGCGACATGTTGGCGGTCGAGGTGGCGTGCGGCGACGTGAGCGTTTCAAACTCCATGCGCAGCGTCACAAAGATGGCGGTGCCGCACGCCTCCGCCTGCAGACTCCTCGGATGCAAGAGGCCGACGAGCGACAATGCCTTACGTTTGTGTCACGACACTTGATGAGCAGCGTCTTCATGATGTCGCCGAAGTTCGCGTGATCCTGCACGATCGTTCATCAGCAATGGCATCATAAAAACGTCGCGGCACCTTGGCGAAGTTTCGCAGCACAACTGCTGCGGTGTTGTACTTCAGCACTCCGTGCAGAATGAGCTTGCTGAAGAGCGCGAGCGAGGTTCTCTTCTTGTGGATGTTCTCGACGGTCTCCGTCCCGTCGTTTCCGACCGACGAGTCGTCAGAGAAGACGAAACCGTTGATGAAGGGGATCAGGTGATCCGTTAGCTTCTAAAGGGACTGCATGTCAGCACACACCACTGCATGCCTCTTCGGAAGGCAGAGCGGCGGTGAGTTCATCGAGAGCCGGATTCGTCTCGGTGAGTCTCGAGCTGAACAGAAGCGTGGTGTCGCACATCGCCATTGTGATTGCTTCCGAACTTCCCAGGTACTTGGTCACACTCAACGCTATGTCGAAGAACGCATCGACACGCGACGCGAGTCGCTTGCGAATGCTCTGCAAACAGCCCCGCTACGATTCCTGCCAGCACGAGCACCACACCTGTTTGGGATTTCCATCCGAATCGTTCACAATCCTGACGAGCTCGAACGCCAGTTGCAGATGGAGAAGTTCGATGCCCTGTCAAATATGCGGAGTTGACAGAGCCGACAGAAGCTGAGAAGTTCACCTTCTCGATCAGTCTCTTGGAAGGTCGATGCTGTGCACGTTCGTACTGCTGCAAGACGTCCATGATCCGATCCCAGTAGTCGTACTTCTTCGCATCCAGTCCCGAGATGTTTTGCAGCAGTGCGCACCACTAAATTAATTTTTCGACGACAGGTCATCGTGGTCACCACCACAGACCTTGCACAAAGCCAGAACAAGTCGATCGTCTGGATTCGTGTCGCCGCTCCAGTTCAGGAAGCCGGCAATCGCATTTTGCAGCGCCGTGGATATTTGGTCGGTGAGCTGAACGAGGCAAATAAGCGAATTTGTGGAGAGTCATCGGAGACAACGGACCGTGTGACGGAAGGCCTCGGTGGACGAAGCAGCCTTGCTGTTGAGAAGGGCCAAGATCTCGCTCACTGCACGAAGTCGCTCCTCGTCCGACGCCACTTCCATCGTCTTCTCGAGAGCGGTGAGCAGCGCATGAAGTTCGCGCTCCTTTCGGGCCGAGACGTAAAAGTCAAAGTCGAACAGCTTGACGACCTCCAGCAGGGAGAGCGACGTCTCCAGTTCGACGGCGTACTGAAATTTTGATGTGGAAGGGGAGGGGGGACGAGACCCACCTTGACCATGAGATCGGGAACACGTGAAGACAGCGCTTCGGTCAACTGACTTCGGTCGCTGACACAGGCCACCTGCTGCGCGTGCGTCAGCTTCGGACGAGGGACACGAGCGATCGGCGGCTCCCCGGTGGCCGCCCCTCGGACAGCGGCCTCCAGAAGCGACGCGTAGTGTCTGTGGTTGTGCTCTCCGTCCAGGAGGTCGGCGATCGTGACCCAGTCCTTGATCATCGGGTGCAGGTCGATGAGGGCATCCACCAAGTAGTGCATGTGGTCGTGGACCTTCAAAAGGAGACGTAGATCGCAAGGTTCCGCCCACCTCGCTCTCCTTGAAGAACTGGACAAGCAACTGGAGTTCCTTCTCGGCGGGTTCGAGTTGTTGGAAGAGTTTCGTGCAGAGGAATCGTCCGGCGGCAACGGCAACCTGTCGATTAGTGGCATAGACCGCCTCGTAGATCGGCACGCAGTCGTCCAGAGTCAGCAGCGACGGGAAAGCACGGTAGATCGCTGTGTTGACCACGATCGCATGCACCGCCACGTCGTCGTTCTCGTCGCTCACCATCCCAACCAGTCGGTCCTAGCAATAAGAGGCATATTGCCATAGCTTAATCATCGCTATACCTTGAATTTCGAGACGAACAACTCGAGAGGTCGCAGATCGTCTCGGTCAAACAGCGGGCGCAAGGCAAAGACGCACTTCTGGCGCACTTCCGGGGTCTACATGGAAGTGCGGTTGTGTTGCAACTTGCACGTCCGTCTCACCTTGTCGTAGAGCGTCCATCCAATGTACTTCAAAAAGTTGTCGTTCAGGTAGTTGTCGGGTGAATTCTTCATCCACTCGCCCAGCTCCTCAATGCAGATGCAGCGAATGTCCGGGACCACGTCGCGGTATCGGTTGACGAAGACCGACTTGAAGAAGTAGCCCAGCATTTGCTTCACCTCGGTAAGCTTGCTGTTCAGCTGCAAAGTGTTAAAGCGTGTGCGGTGATATGTGCTACGGGACCGAAAACCGATTACCTCCTCCTTCTTGTGCATCAGCAGATCCAACTTCGTGTTGCCCGCACCGTCGTTGCTTCGCACCTTCACCTTCTCGGCACTGCGAACGTCACACTTTTAGAGCCACTATAACCGTAGGACCCACTCGATTTGCTGGTCGTTGCGGTTCCTCGTCGTGTCCAACTCCACGCAGAGATCGACGAGCGCCGTCGACATCTTCATGGCTGAAATGCACGTTCACTTCGACTCGCAGAATCCCCGAATGCCTGCGAACGTCGCCGTGTGACGGAAAGCTCGGACGTTGGATTCCGCAAGGGTGGCCAAGAATTCCGATGTTCGGTCCACAAGGGTTTCGTCGAACACCGCGCTCGATTTGCAAGCGCCAATCAGCGTCTGTCACAGTGAATTTCGTGCTGTTGCTGAAATGCACTACCTTGAGGAGAGTTTCAAAGTTGCGACGGAAATTCTTCTTGATGCTGGCGGCAGCGATGAGCGGGTACTCGGCCGCGTCTTCAAAGTCGTCCGACAGGGTCGCGATCATCTGCACCAGGGATGTTCACGGGGAGAGGGTTTTCCGAGCTTTGGAGTGAGAAAATGTATCCGGAACAGAGTAAAATCTCGAGGTGGTTTATCGTCGTTTAAGATCTAGAGGTTGAGACGGGCAGGCCAAAAAGTGGCATTCCCCGTGGTTTTCTTGTAAAAACTTTTCAACTGTCCGTTAGAAAGGTTGCCCTTGCATAGAAATGATCACAATTCGTTGTACCCTCGTCCCTGTATTTTCTCCGCGTACGCCATTTTGCGGGGACAATCGGCCGACCGACTGACTTGCAGCAGCACTATCAGAAGCACCTACCGAAGGGAGGTCCATCCGCATAATGCGATCGTTGACTTGCGCTCTGCATCCCGACGCGGTGATGAAGAGTTGATAGATGAGCTGTAGCCCGCTGGACTGGTTGCGCTCGTACCTGAAAACCAGCGTTCCGGAATCGTGGTCGTGACAACTCTTGAAGCCATTCGTCGACGATGCGAACGACGCGAGAGCTCGACTTCAGCGCAGCCACAAGACCGCGATCCTCCGACTCGCTCTCGTCGGCTCTGCCGCCACGTCGGACGACCCGGGACACGCTTCCGCGGGGGCGTCCCCGTTTCGGCTGCACGAAAGCAAACGTCTCGCGATTGAGAAATCGATCCCACCACAGTGGATGGTCCGTCGTCGTCGATGGGCTGCCG
This sequence comes from Bunonema sp. RGD898, assembly GCA_014805405.1. NCBI lineage: Eukaryota > Metazoa > Nematoda > Chromadorea > Rhabditida > Bunonematidae > Bunonema > Bunonema sp. RGD898. The sequence continues at coordinate 11,888 of JACMII010000416.1, forward strand.
ACGTTTTCCCCTCTGAATCGTGCTGGGGGTTCGCGTCTCCTCCGCCTCCGACCCGGCTCGTTCGTCTCTGAAAGTCCGTCTCTTCAATTCTCAGCTCGAGCGACGCCCACTGCAAAGTGCCTCCACTGCTCATCGCTGCATAGTTGACGCGCGCGGCGCGCAACGAACGTCGAGGCGACGATGTCGGCGTCGCGTCCATTGTGCTCCCTGCGATTTCGGATGGAATTTGGAAGCTGCAGTAAGGGGAAGACGGCGATGCCGCCGCCGGCAGAGCCGCTTGACCACACGACTGGAGCATCCGCGCTTTGTGCGACTTGTTGACCCGTTGCTAACGAACATTCAAACGACCGTTCGTGGTGAGACCCGGGCGTTGTCTGCGGCGCTGCGGTCGCTATGGCGCTGTGCGGACGCGTCGGGGCATTTGATTTGAAGTGGTCGCTGCGTGCTGATACTGGTATTCACAATCCGCCCCGCAATGCCGTCTGTTGCAGTGGACAAGCGACGATGGCGAATCTCGAGGACGACACGCTGCTCGACTACGAGGATGTCGAACAGGACGAGGCCGCCGAGGTGGCCAAGGGAGACAACGGCGCCGCCGACGGAGTCAAGAAAGTCAAGGTTTGTGTTGCGTTTGATTGTTATGAATTCTTGATGAACCGTTCCCCCTAGGGAACGTACGCGTCCATCCACTCGTCCGGCTTCCGCGACTTTCTGCTGAAGCCCGAGCTGCTGCGCGCCATCGTGGATTGTGGTTTCGAACATCCGTCGGAGGTGCAGCACGAGTGCATCCCCCAGGTACGAAGGGCGTCGAAAATGCACGGTTTCGGTTGCAGGCAATCCTCGGTATGGATATCGTCTGCCAAGCCAAGTCCGGCATGGGCAAGACGGCCGTCTTCGTGCTGGCCACTCTGCAGCAGCTGGAGCCTCAGGACGGAAAGGTCTCGGTGCTCGTGATGTGCCACACACGTAAGTCCCCCGTCTCTGCCAGCGGAATAGCCGGAGGTTTAGGCGAGCTGGCCTTCCAGATCTCGAAGGAGTACGAGCGCTTCTCCAAGTACATGAACAACATCAAGGTTTGACGGGCGTTGCTCCGATTTCGAAATCATTCGTTCGCAGGTTGCCGTCTTCTTCGGTGGTCTGCCCATCACCAAGGTAGCTGCTTCGAGTGATGCCGATTGTGACATGCGAACTGGGTCTTCTTCAGGACAAGGAAACGCTGAAGAACAACACGCCGCACATCGTTGTCGGCACTCCTGGTCGCACGCTGGCTCTTGTTCGCGAAGGCGCCTTGAAGTTGGACTCGATCAAGTACTTCGTGCTGGATGAGTGCGACAAGATGATTGGAGACATCGGTCAGTGAAGGCTCCATGTTCCGCCCAACAATCCCGCCACGCTTCAGACATGCGCCGCGATGTGCAGGAGATCGTGAAGGTGACGCCTCAAGAGAAGCAAGTCATGATGTTCTCCGCCACTCTGCCGAAGGACCTCCGCACCGTCGCCAAGAAGTTCATGCAGGATGTAAGACCTCACCACCACCCTCTGTCGTCACCGGTTTGGGCCGCTCACTGACCGCCCATTGGGCCACTCACTGGGCCGCTCACAACAGCACCCCTGTGGCGGTGTTGCAGCTTTGCGCGCGCGCGGCTGACAGGTTCGAGTTCCGCTTGCGATCGAGATCGACAGTCGACTTTCAGATGTCGGTGGCGCGTCGCGGTGCGCACGGCATGTGATGTTCGGTCTGCGGCGTTTCGCAGCCGAGCCGTTGGGGCATGATGTTGGGGTGATGTACGTTGGCGACCCCGCTTTCTCGTTCTCGGAGCCTTCGACAACAGTCGTTTCACGCCGATCTCTTGCAGCCCATGGAGGTGTACGTGGACGACGAGGCGAAGCTGACACTGCACGGCCTACAGCAGCACTACGTGAAGCTGCAGGAGCGCGAGAAGAACAAGAAGCTGCTCGAGTTGCTCGATCTCCTCGAATTCAACCAGGTGCGCACGCACCGCGCTCATTCCCCCATCGTTCGCTTTTCCAGGTCGTCATCTTCGTCAAGAGTGTCCAGCGTTGCGGCGCCCTTCATCAGCTGCTCTGCGAGCAGAATTTCCCATCCATCGCCATCCACCGGTGCGGCGTCACCACCGCCACCGCCCATTTGCTCTAAACGGGCGCACTTTAGAAACATGCCGCAGGAGGAGCGTCTCGCCCGCTACACTGCGTTCAAGGAGTTCCAGAAGCGTATTCTGGTGGCCACGGACCTGTTCGGTCGAGGAATGGACATCGAGCGCGTCAACATTGTGTTCAACTACGACATGCCCGACGACTCGGACTCGTACCTGCACCGTGTGGCGCGTGCCGGACGATTCGGAACCAAGGGACTTGCGATCTCGTTTGTGTCGAACGAAGCGGACGCGTCGATTCTCAACAGCGTCCAGGTGCGCGCGCGCGTGTTTGCTTCTCTGACACACGGACGATGACGCGGCTTGCAGGATCGCTTCGACGTGAACGTCAGCGCTCTGCCGGACAACATTGAGGTTGCGTCCTACATCGAGGGACGCACCAACTAATGTATCCGCGCTGCTTATTTCCGTTTCTCTCGACAACACGACACACTCCGACCTGCGGTCTCCGTCAACCACAATAGACCGCCGATAAAGCAGGCCCGTTTCCCAGGAGATTGCCCTCTCGCATGCAGTGGTTGTTGTGTACCCTTTGTGAATTACCTAGTCCATGTGTTCCTTCTCACCCGATGCAATGTGTCGTCGTGTGTTGTTGGCAGATGGCCGCCGCTGGAGGCGCCGAACAGGAGACCAATGTCGACATGGAGGAGGCGGAGGCCGTCATTGAGCGACAAAGTGGGAGAACTCTGGCGGTGGGTGGTCTGTGCAGTGCGATGGATTCCAGGGGCTCAAAACGGCCGGGTCCTGAGCACGGTGTGGCCCGAGAAGGGCTACTGCTCCTGGCTGACTCGTCCCGTCTACACCCCGTCCGTGCTGCCTCAGGATTGCCCGGTCGAAGTACGGGACGCTATCACAAAGGTGGTCGCCGACTATCGGTTCATCTGGTACCGCTTGCCTTGCACCACCCCGTAAATGGTCTACTTTAGCTACGCCACCCTCTACGGTCGAATTGTCTTTATCTGGATGTTCTTCTCGCTAGTTGTGCTACTTGGCGTGCTCTTCACTTCCCCCGAGGTGACCGATAACGCTTTCAACTCGGGAAGTGGGTTCGAGTTCGAACTTGGGTTCAAACTTGAATTCGAACTCGAACCGCTTCTCTACTTTCGACTAACGCCGCGCCCAATGTAGGGCGGTCTTCCTGTGCTGATTTTCTGCCTGGTTTGGTGTGCCGTTCTGATCACTGGCGTCATCGGATGCTGCATCATCCGGAAACGGGTGTGTCTTGTGCGGCATTTCGGAAACAAGATAGCCTGCTGACGCAGATGACGGTTGGTCTGCGTCATTGTTTAGCCGAGGCGAACGAAACCACCCTCTGGTCGCATAACCTGCTTCTCGGCGTGGAGGACCGTGGCCAGCTGTCCTGCCACAAAGTCGTGGTGGGCGATGCACGGAGAGCGCGGCGACATCTCAAAGACCGAATTGCAGTTCCACATTGTGTACATGGACTGGAGCGGGTGTCTCGAGGAGGTGAAGCGCCAGATTCGGATCGCCGCCAGCGGGGGAGCCCTTGTGCTTGGCGGAGCTTCGACGTTGGCCGATCGACAGCCGCCCGATCAGCAGCCGAATGCGCAGCAAGTTCAGGAGCAGGCTCGCGCCCTTCTGCTCCGATACAGCCAGCGCTACGTGAAATCGCTCATTCGGGTAGCATCTCCTCGTTCACTAAATGTGTTTATCAGAACCGACTCGTGTTCCCGACGAAGCCGTCGTACGGCGTCAGCGATATGCAGCCTCGTCACGTACGTCGACATCACTGCCTCTGCCAGTTTGTACAGAAGGTGTGTCCTTGCTCGTCTGCGCGAGACTATGCATTCGTGCGGCGCAGAATTTCTTCGAACGAAAGCCTCGACCCTGGTACGAGCGACTCGTTGTGTAGCGTCGTCTTTCAACGCATTCCCTTCAGCACATTCCACTTATCGTTTTCACGGATAGAACGCTTGCCGGCATGATATGCTCAATACAAAGTGTGATAATGCTGATAGCTCGGCCGCTACATCATCATACACCCATATTCCATCTGCCAATTACGGTTCATTTCACATCATAATGACACGTGATCGTTAGTGTTAGAGATGAATCAATGGTGCAAATTGTGCGTTTGTTTGCGTGCGATGGAATCGGCTTCTCTTTGACCATGTCACTGCTGCTGCCGGTGCATCTATGGCGCGCTCTTCGTCACGGCAGTTTCTCAATCAAGCTGCTACAGGACTTGGATGCCTCGCATATCTTGTCCAGTCAACGCCCTGAATCTTCGGGCAGTTTTGCTGAATGGGCAGTCGTTCAGGTGATGCTGACTTGGGGAAGTGGGCCGACTTTTCGCGACTCTCGGACTTTTGCAGATATCTTTACGCTGTGTTACCTGATTGTAATCTGGATGGGATATGGAATTTGACGAGGCGGTTAGAATGCGCTATCGAAGAGGAAGAATTCTGTGCGGAAAACGGACGAAATGTCCGAACCGTCTAGCCGAGTTCTAGACCTCATCTGAATTACAGTCGAATAACGCAGATATCTTCAGAAGTCCGAAAATCACGAAAAGTCGAACCCACTCCCCTAGTTTGACTCTATCGTCGAGTCGTTCAGATGGATCGAGTCGGCGGATGGCTGGTTCGTGGGAACGGCCTGGTCCCGACTGTGGCTGATTCGAAGGATCTCTGACGCCGAGATCGAGTGGAGAGTGATGGCTCGGTCGCCTGCGGCCGTGAAGAAGGACGATGGAAGTGTTCTGCATCGCTATCTCCAGGTCTCTCTCTCTCCTTGTGCATCGTTTGTGCATAGAGGCGACAAGCATGTTCGGTTGCAGTTAGACGTCGACCTCTCGAAACTGTATGCACAATGGTCCGCGGCTGATGCGCACACGAAGCAGCTGCTCGAAGAGGACCCGTCTCTACACGGCATCCGTATCCTGGCGCAACATCCCGTCGAGACAATCTTCTCCTTCATCTGTTCGGCCAACAACAACATTCCGAGAATCACCAGTGCGACTGCTTTCCTTTGTGCAAGGAATGATGAGACATCCTCAGAACTGGTCCAGCACTTGTGTCTGGCGTACGGAAGCAAGATGGCGAGGGATGCCGACGCACAAGTGCCGGCGGCGGTTGAAGAGCGACTGACTGGCGATACGGCTCTACTTCACGACTTTCCCACTCTGGACCAGCTGGCAACGAAGACGGACGGAATGCAGGTGGTTTCCCCCGTCGTTGTTGATCTCCATTAGGGAAGCGTCGGGGGCGGGGGAAACCGGGGGCAAGAGTGCGTGAGAAGACGAGAGACATTTTCGCTGTCACGCATCTCTCGTTTCATGTTCTATCTTGCCCCGTTCAATCAATCCCTCGCCCCGACGCTTCCCTAATCTCCATCACCGTTGAAGAGCGACCTGAGAGCGGCCGCGTTCGGCTACCGTGCCGACTACATCGCCAAGGCAATTGACCATTTGAAGAAGGCGGGCGGCGAAAAGGCCATCCTCGAGCTGCGCTCCCCGACGTCCAGCTACGAGACGGCTCGCACATTCCTGCTCGACGTTCATGGAGTGGGCAACAAGGTGGCCGACTGTATCGCCTTGATGGGACTCTCTCATCATGCTGTGGTTCCTGTCGACACTCACGTGCTCGCCGTCACCACCCGCCACTACCCAGCCGCCTTTGCGGGTTGCTCGTCGCGATCCCTGACGCCTGCCACTCATACGGCCATCGGTAGGTCGACCGCCCTCGTCTCCAGTGTTTGCTTCCACTTCCCTACTTCCATTTGCTAGGTCGTCACTACCGATCGATCTTTGGCGACTATGCAGGATGGGCTCAAGCACTTCTCTTCAATGCCCAACGCACCGTGAACACGCAACACAAACCACCGCCCACGGGCCGATCTCGCAACACCGTCAAGAGAAAATGCGTCCGATGGATGAACGTGGTGGAATGAACGGAAGGAGTGGTGGTGGGGAGTGACGGATACAGATCGCAAGACTAGAGATCTTCTCGGTGAGCAGGCTCGTACGGATCGGAAGAAAGATGGGTGTGTGCTGGTTACTCTCGTCGGACTAAAGCGCAGATTTCCGTTGAGGGTGGTTGCAAATCACCGCGTGTCACAAACAAGTGGAAGATTCGTATCGTCATCCCCGATTCGAATGTTATCTTCTCTCACACACCGATGGTCTCAATAATAAATGATAATAAAGCACATGGGCAACTCAATCTGGGTGATTTGAGCGAGTGGAAGAGCAGGGGGAAATAGGAACCTGGTTTGGATCGGAACTCTCAATTTTATCTGCAGATATGGGGCTCTACCTTCAATGCGGAGTGTGACCGGATAATTCTGCGGGCTCTTAACCTTCAGATACATGCTTTGCAAGCGATACACTCAGTCCCATCGTGAATTTGTCGAAGCACGGCAAAAGGACGACTGGTGGGCGAGCTGGGACGATGTTGCCGAGGTTTCGGCATCTCAATGACGTGCGTTGAAGTCAGACACTCCTCATCAGTATGCTGCAAATAAAAGAATTGGGGGCGCTGCAACAGAGGTCATGGTGGCCGAACATAACATGTTTGCGATCAGATTCATGAGCTACGAACGAAATAGCACTTGGTAGTGATAGACGACAGGCGCCGAGAGCGTGGGATGTTCTGTATAAATGGGAGGGAAGGCGCGATTCACTCCAACTCCGAACAATGGCTTCCTTCACGTCGTCGATGATCATTCTCCTGGTGCTGCTCGTCGCTATGGCGGCTCTTATTTCTGCAGACCCCATTTTCACGGTGGTGTCGGTAATATAGCACGTGCCAGTTTCGATCTGCGGATGAACGCTTGTTTTCAGGACATCGACGGTATTGTAGAGGCAGTCACGGATGCCATCGACGAAGTCGTCACCGATGCCGACTCATTCGTCGAGGGCTAACGGCAATCGCCCGTCCAGATTCAAGGCACTCGCCCGTCCAGATTCAGGGCACTTTCTTCTCGGGGTCCAGTAAACTAGAGCAGTCACCTGTTGCCAATCTTCTCGCCCTGGACTCCAGCCGGGCCAGGCGGTCCGGGCGGTCCGGGCTGGCCGTCCACGCCG
>JACMII010000417.1:0-19102 GCA_014805405.1 Bunonema sp. RGD898
CAAGCGCGTCATCCCGCTCCTGGACCCCTACGCGGAGAAGCTGCTCGCCGACGCGCACGCCGAGCAGTACGCCTGCGCGCCGTGGTTCGCGCCCGGCGTCAGCGATCGGCGTTTCTGCGCCGACGGCGACTCCATCAGCGTACGTGTGCTCTTTCGGATTTTATGATGTTGACGCGCGACGTGCAGGTGATCCTGAACGTGGCGGGCTACCCGGATCCGAAGATCGTCTGGAAGCTCCGCGGCTGGGATATCGACACCAAGAGTCCGTTGAGCAGACACAAGGTCTACACGTACGGCGGCTGCGAGACGACGCTCACGATCGGCGACTTCTCGCGCGAGGACATCGGCACCTACCAGTGCGTCGCGACGAACGAGTGGGGTGAAGCGGTGCAGGACATTCACATCGCCATGGCCGGTATGTTGCTGACGTTCGTTCCCATTTCAATTGATATACAATTCGTACAACCGCAGTTCGACCGTCGTTCCCGCGTCCGCTCAGCAACCGAGTGTCCTGCTCGGCGAAACCCCTGCAGCTGGACGTCGCCGTCGACGGAGAGCCCTATCCCGACGTCAAGTGGTTCAAGGACTGGCGACCGCTGGTCGAGTCGTCGCGCGTGCACGTCGTGCGCGGAGAGGCCGGCAAACTGACACTCATCGTCGAGGTTTTCTTTTAGTGGAACGAGGAGAGGGCGCGTTTCAGGACGCGATGTGGCGCGACTCGGGCGTCTACTCGGCGGTCGCCTCGAACGCAGCCGGCCAGGCAACGACCAGCTGCACGGTGACGATCGAGGAGGATGGCGACTGGGAAGAGAAGGCCGCCAAGACCAGCCGACTCGTTCAGCAACAGCTACTCCAGCACAGGAGACCGCAGCAACAGCAGCAGAGACAACTCTACGACATCCCAGAGAGGGAGGCCGAGTAGAGTGACGAGAGGATTCCAGTCAGTCGACAGCACTTTTCACGCCGTCTTCCCTCCCCCTCCTCCACGACTAGTCCTCCACCTAGTCGAGAGAAGAACATAGGGAAGGCACGCTAAATTATCTCATCCTCGTCTGCACGCACGTACGCAACGATCGACCGATCGACCGATCGACACAGTTACCATTTTATCGCATCCAGACTGACCTAGAGAGTGGCGCCGGTGGTGGCTGTATATTGTAGCTCGCGAGCCAAACTGCCAAACATCATCAACATTGTCATGTTCTCTCTTTGCCCAAGTGCACCGCGCTAGCATCCGACACATCATGTCTCCGTTCCAATGGAATCACTAAAGAAATATACAGTAGGATGATGATGTGGCACATGAGGCAACGATGAAGTGGTGTCAGTCGTCTCTCCATCGTGTGCTGCGTCATGTGCTCAAAAGAAGACGAAGTTTGATGAGGAGGAAAGAGCAGGCTGCAGGTCTGCTGGGGGAAGAAAGGAGAGATTTCCGTCGGTCTGCAAGTCACTCGTTCTGCAGACCGAGATCTTCGCGATTCCATAACACAACCCGCGGTTGGATCACTGAGGATTTCCTCCCCTCTCAAAATTTCATTGAGCTTCCTATGGACGCTGCTTTCTAGCGTGTGTTCACTCTTCGTGCTCGTCTTCTTCAGCATGGTCGCGGCGGCTGAAACCCAGCGTTTCACCAAGATTCTCGCCTTTCCATCCGACTCTTAGCGCCTGACTCAGACTTTTTCCCGCTAGTGCCAAGATTCTTGGAGTCTCTCGCAGAAAGCTTTTTATGATTCATAATATGCAAGCGAATGTTTACAGGCACAGCCTGCAGTGTAAAGAAGAGGAGTGTTTGGAGAGGCAAGGACGATACACACACGCTCGCTCGCTCGCTGAGCGTCGACTTCATTGACATTGCTGCCGAGATGGGTGGGGTCTGACGATTTACAGTGTGAGGCGGTTTTCGCGCTTGCCGACTCATCGGCGCGGCAAGCCCCCTTCAAGAAAGAGCTAAGGCGCCAGTGCGCGCTGAAAAACGGGGTTTCCTTTCGACACGTTGACTTTATGGTAGGCAAGCGGGTTGTCTTCGTACCACAGTGAAATCAGTTGATAAAAAGCTTTCCGCAAGAGACCCAAAGAGTCTTAGCACTAGCGGAAAGCGTTATAATCCCTTTCGTGTGTTCTCTGTCGGTCTTTGCCCGAAGCCGTATACAAAAACGACGCGGACGGTTTCTCCGTCAACGTATCTCATTCTCACATGCTCTCTCGTTCACTGTCCTGCGCACGGCCCTCCGATCGCTTGCACACCGTTGTTTTCGACACTCCCCGGCGCATCTACCCACGCACGCAGTGAAACCAGAAGTGCACGTTCATCGCCACGACGTGTTGGTACCGTAATCTCAGCGTATTTGGTCGAGTTGTGATGTGTGTGTGTGGCTGTGCGTTCTTCCACCACCCTCGTGGGCTGCGGGAGAAGAGGGAGTAGACGTCTGTCCGCAGCTCGATTATTGGGGCGGGGTCTTTTAGAGGCGTCGACTCCGCCCTCTGGCCGAGAGTACCATGCAGTTGACGCAAGACGACGATGAGAACGATCAGAGAAAGAGCCGTCACTTATTGTAAGAGTGCGTGTCGCTGCTCGATTCCATCCACCACTAGACGACTCGGTTCTCCCGAAATCTTCCTTCCTCTGTTGCCCACTGGCATAGTACAGTTTTGCAGGTGTGGTGCACTCCACCATCAAGTCTTCAAAACGATGAGCTCTGATGAGCCGCCCCCAGAAACGGTTGACTAAATCGAAATTCGAAACTTTAGAAATGCAATTGTTTAGGACAAAGAATTCCGAGAAAGCAAGCTTCTCGACGAGTACACGGAGCGAACCAAGATCGGAAGTGGAGGATTTGGTGTTGTCTTCAAAGCTCGGCACAAGATAGACAAAAGGTGGTATGCTATCAAGCAAGTCGATTCAGTCGATCTGGTCGATGCGGTCGATATGACCGACACGGAACAGTCGCGCACCAAAGCGATGCAGGAAGTATATATCCTGGCTGAACTCAGTCATCCACACATTGTCCGATATTACGACGCATGGCTAGAGAAACCGCCACCCGATGCGAAACCTTCGTGGATGAACAGCAATCAGTCCTGTCTCTACATCCGGATGGAATGGTGCAGTTGTCCGACCCTGCACGAATGGCTTAGGGATAACCAAGGCCCAGATCAAAGACCTATCTCGCAGACGTATTATTGGTTCAACCAACTGGTCTCGGCCGTCAAATATATTCACGACAAGGACTTGATACATAGGGATATCAAGGTGAGAGGATACACCGCATCTGACACACAACTTCGTGCATCTTATAGCCGCAAAACATCTTTTTTGGATCGTCGCGCAATGGAGCCGCGCCAGTTCTAAAGATTGGCGACTTCGGACTGGCCACTTATGCGGCAGCGTCATCTTCTTCCGGAGCCAGAGCAAGCCATTCCATCGTGGGAACACCCAGTTACATGTCTCCCGAACAGGTAATTGCGGAAATAGTGCCGCCATCGAGAGAGGTGTGTGCGTTCAGTCGTCCGGCTATTACAAGAATAGTACGGATATCTTCTCGCTGGGTCTCGTCTTCCTGGAGATGCTGCATCCATTTAAGGATGGGAAACAATACAACGTCTTTGAGGCTCTTCGGGCGAAGCAACGCCCCCCTGTGATGGAAAAACTGGACGAAAAGATGAACACACTCATCCGTCGGATGACAGAATTCGAGCCAAAGAAGCGCGCCACGGCGAATAAACTTGACGATGAGTTGAAGAAGATGACGGTTGGTCAAACTGAAAGTTGAAATTTTAGAAATATGGTCGTTCAGAAAGAAGACCTCCGAGAGAAGTCGCCTTCACTTGTCGTCGCATCTCAATCGGTGTCAGAAAACCGTCAGCGTTGCTCTGTGGGTTGCCCTTTTTATAGGAGAACAAGTAGAGCAACCCAGTTTTGGCTGGGTATTCCTTATGAGTGAGGCTTCTTTTGATGGGGAGAAAGAACTTTATAGTGTCAAGAGAGTGTAAAGAGGACCAATGGTTGTGAGGTGAACGCTGGTCAACCGTTCGCGGCGACAATATATTGGATTGGAAACTACATTCTGACACCACCCCCTTAACTTTCTTGTTTGTGAACCGTTTTCGATGATATTTTCAAGGTACAGTACTAGAAAAAATTCTATGAACTTTGCATTTCTCGTCGTAAGATTTTCAGGAACGGCCCTAGTGACCTTTTATCTACACATAAGGGTTATCGCACATGACGAAAACGAATATCGAAGAAATATCGGTAGTGGACAAGAAGATCGAGAGCGATGAACCGGTCAACAACGAGCACCTCATATTCCGACAGGTCGTCGACTCGCTGCCGGACGAGCTACAGCTCGTCGAACCCGTTGTGCAGATAGAGATGATCGAACGCAAAGGCAAGCTAATCGCAAGGGCTCGTGGATACCAGGTATGCCATCTAAACGTGATTTCCGTAGAAGTATTGAGTTTTCAGATCGAGCTGGGAACGGTACTTGAGAAACTGCTCAAGAAACTGGACGAGGATCCGCGTTGCGGAGAAGTACATCTAATTGCTGAGAGTGCGCTTTTTATCGACGCTGATCTCGACCGAAACGGACTCAACGTCTCGCTGATCGCGCCCCAAATCGTGGTCCGTAACGAAGTGACATGGAAGCTAAACGGTGGAAAAGCGACCCCGCTGCCAAAGTCCATCAGGAAGCCGGAACTGAAACGGGGAGAAAACGGACGGGACGGAAAGGACGGCGCGTCGGGTCTACCGGGCGGTGAACTCTTCATTCTCACCGAGAAACTGCACGGCTCCGAGCTTTGGACTGTGGAGCTGTCCGGTGGGGACGGCCTAAAGGGCGAGGACGGCGAGCCGGGTGCACAGGGCCGGGACGGAGTCGGGCTTAGTTACCAGAAGACGATCGGCACATCTATAGACATCAGAAGCGCGATCACCTCTGCTGGCAGACTTTTGACGCTCGGATTGGGCGGCTCGTTGGCAAACGCCATAGACAAGAGCTATTACGATATAACATGGGAGGATGGCATCCGCGAAATCTTCATCTCCAACTCCCACAACGGGCTGTCGTTGCACCACCTCTGGATGATCATTGGCTTGCCCGGTAAGTTGGGCGGACGAGGAGGGCGGAACGGATGCGGTGGACGGGGTGGACTCCCTGGCAAGCTGACCGTCAAGTCTCCCAAGGGCATGCTCCTCGGAAACAAGTTGAACGCTCGCGTAGAGTACGGAGCCGATGGTGAGCCGGGGGAGCCAGGCCTTGGCGGTTCGCCGGGCATTGACGGACACGACATTGTACTCTGCACGAAGGCCGGCGAGGAGGTCCGCAACTATGGGACCGATACCGAGAAGAGGAAGCTCAACTTCTCCTACGTCTCCGACTATTCGTCCGACACCTATAACAAGTTCTACGTCGAGGCGCGCCAGAGGAACAACATGAGCGACTGCTATCTGCACATCGCTGACTCCTATTGCCGAAACGAGCATCCTGCGCGGGACGCAAACCGAAACGGCACGCGAAAGGCAGAGACAGAACGAGATCAGGAGGCTCAGGCTCAGACGGGCATCGATGTGGAGGCCATTGAAGAGGAGTACGCGGCTCTTTTCACACAGAAGAAGGAGCAGGCTGTGCAGAAGGTGAAGCAGTTGGAGTAGGAGGTCGAGACCGAGGTGAATCGGATCGTGACGCGCCTCGACGTCCAGGTCATGGAGCCGTATGCCGCCAAAGATCCCCTCAAACTGGAAGTACTTGATGCGACGCACTGCGAGGAGTGGATCGACGAGACGCCCGCTTCGAACGCCGGGCCCTGGCGTCGACCTGTCTCGAGTCCCGAGCCGGTGGAATGCGTCCTACAAGCTCAACAGAACAAGGACGACGAGACGTGTCGCCGCGACGACCAGGAAGGAAAGGGAAAAGACACACACACGACAGTACTAGAAGCCATCTGCGTCCGTGGTTTAGGCGCCGTGTTGTTGTTGTTGTTCCCCAAGTACTGTCTTCCACCCTATTGTTGTCACACGCGTACCCATCACCCGTTGCCCTCGTTCTTGCCGGCCTAAGAATAAAATTGGTGAAAGTTGGTAATTGCGTTCCTTGACTCCATCCTTGATTGCTCGCGCCGGGAAGTGTTTTTCCGCTAGTTGATCGCGTGCTGGGTATCGCTCTGCCGCCGGTGGGTGTGGTGTCAAAGCCACTCGATTCTCCGCTGGTACACGGACGATAAGACATCAGATGTAAGCGCATGATTTCACTTCTTTATGCACAAAAAACTTCAGAGTAGCGAGCACCACGTCTATTTGGAGGCGAGAGACAAGATGCGTCCGAGATATGCGCTTCTCGATGCTTTCGACGATAACACCCCGGAAAATTGATTTGCTCTTGACTCAATTATACGCTTGTCTTTGAAAGTGAAGCCTCGCGTCTTGGCGGTTGGCCATCAAAACGTCTCGAGACCATCACCATTACGTTCGCCGTGGTCGAATTGGGATAAAACGCTTTTCGCGGGAGACTCGAAGAGTTTTGGTACTGGCAGACAAAAGTCTGAGTCAGGCGCTGAAAATCGCAGTGGGGGTAGTTGGACACGCTGATTCCGAATATCTGACTTGTTTTTAGTGAAAATAGTGCAGTCTGTAGACCGTCATTTTGACTAAATCTCGTCACTCTCGTTCTCGTCCCTCCGGCATCGCCGCGAAAAGAAAAGTTGATCCTCGGATAGCTGGCGATGAACCCTATCTGTTGAAAAGGTGTCAACTCAATCGGTTGTGTATCCACTGTGGTCACAAAGGGGCAAAGTGACCTCCTACGGCGATCTGGATTTCGCACCACAGAAGGCCATTCCAAAATCGGAGAGCATACTTTGATAGAGGAGATTTTTAGCTTCAATTTGAGGTATCACCCGTCCCTCCTGCTTCAATATTGAGCGAGCAGTAGCTCTTGGAAGTTTGTCTACTATCATTCGTGATCACCCTGTAATAACAAGAGGAGTGCAGATCACCATCACCAACGACAAGGGCCGTCTGTCGAAAGAAGAAATCAGGCGCATGGTGGCCGAGGCAGAGAAGTACCGACAGGATGATGAGCAGCAGCGAGATCGAGTCGCCGCCAAGATCGGACTCGAGTCGTACGCGTTCGACATGAGGCGGATGGCCAAGGACGAGAAGCTCAAGGACAAGCTCTCGACGAGCGATCGCAAGAAGATCGAGGAGAAGTGCGACGAGGTGCTCAAGTGGCTCGAGTCGAACCGGAACGCCAAGGAGGTAGCCTTCCTTTTTGCTGACGACTGCAATAGAGCAATCACCTCCCTTTCAGGAGGAGTTCAAACACCACCAGAAGGACTTCGAGGCGATCTGCAATCCGATCATCACCAAGCTGTACTAGGCAGCGGGCGGCGCTCCGCGCCATGGGTAATCCAGTCCGTCAAGGGTCGTATGCGGCGAAACAATTCTTCGCTCACTCGCACACAACTGTGGAAACACATCATGAATGCATTGCGCGCGCGTTTTGTGTTCTTCTCCAGATATACGTGCATGACGAAAATTTGCAGCCATGCCGAGCAAAAAGAAGCGTCGAAGGTGTGATCACTGTGATGAATGGTTCATGTTGAGACGGGTTAGCGCTTTCTGCGCCGAGAACCCCCTCGCGGTGGCCGAGTCCACGAGTTCGCCAACCATTAGGGCGTGGGCACGTTCTCATCAGTCTCATTTTGAGCATCTTTCCACCATCCACTCCGGTGGCCAAGATTTGGGACGCCCTTGCTTTCATCCTGCGCCTGACCGCGGCGGCTTATGGATCTTCTGCCTGACGGCTCCCAGTCTCTTTGCGCGCCGAGAGACCGGCCTACGCAGCGCAGGAATTCCAGGGGACGGGAATGCTTCCCAACAAGTTGGGCCGAGCCGTGCGCCGTCGCACGTTAATCCCGCCGAGTCTCTTTCTCTCGCGTTGCTGCCACCAGGGAGCCTCGACCGCCTCACACTTTCCTTGCGGCCTCTGCCGCACGCCTCTTTCCCCTTTCTCTCCTCCACCCCATTGCGCACCTGAACAACGACAAGAGAAGAGAAACAGACAAAGCGATCACTCATCTCTCCTCCTTCATTCTCCGGGGGACAACAACGGTCGGGGGGATTGGTGGGGCCAAAAGACGCGTGTGAGCGAGTCCTGTGGTCAACAATCAACCTAACATGGTCTGCTGGTCAAGCCACCACGGCTCGCGAAGAGGGAAGAACACTGACCGTGGGGGGCACGATCCGCCTTGCCTCTCGTGAGGCGTGGTCGGGGATGTCTGTTCTGTTCCTGTCTATCTCGATCTTCCTCCGATCATCGCCCTCTCCGCGACCGGAGAATCGATTCGGTCGGTTCGGTCTCGACGAATAGAGAGTGGAGGGAGTGACAGCAGATTGCCAGCCCTGCCCGCCTCCCCTCCCCCGACTATTCGCTCCACCGTTCGCCAGTTGAGTCGTTTCTCCCGGTCCCCAGAGGGTGAGGACCCGGGAGATCGAGTACGGAAATCTCTCAGTTTTGACAGCGCGGAATTTCCCGGAACCCTGCCCGGAAACAGTACAAGTGCCCATGGGTGCCCTAGGTAGGACATTCATGATTCCAATATCGTTGTCACACGTCGGCTCGGCCGATTTGGACCGACTGTTTACAAATCATGCAAAACTGACATTTCAACCTCCGAGAGCGCAACACTGCGCTGAGTGTGGTGTGGCGCGGTTGATTGGAGGACTGACTCCCATACACAGTAGTGACGTGGGTCACAAGGCTCGAATCCGCTCACGGCCCACAATACCACGCCCTGACCAGGCTGGTTGAAAGCCAATGGTCCAAAACTCCGGGCGCCCCCTGGGCCTGTCCAACCCCCACCTAGGGGCTGGCATCTCCCAGCCGTTCCGGAGATGCCGAGTGGCTCGAAAAGGCGAAGCGCGGAGGGCAGAAGTGGGTGGTAAAAACACTGCGCTTACTTTCGGAAACTTTTCGCTTCAACAATGCACGCGACACTCGATCTGCGTTCTCTTTGTCCTGGTCTGCGTTTTCTCTGTCCTGGACAAACTGGGTGAAGTTTCCGGGCACTGGACATTTTTTCCATTTTGCTTTTTGTTTAAGCCCAAACCTCACCTCGATAGGAACGTCATCCACATCCGTTAATTCGTCATCACTCGACTTCGAACTGGAAGACATTTCCCGAACTTTCATTCATTGAGCACATCATCGGGCTCAACGGTAATTCACCTTTAACTTGGACCAAATACTTTTACATGCATTGCCTGTGCTGCATACTTCTCTTTATTATAATTTGCATGGCTGTATCTGGCATACGCATGTGTGTGTTTCATCAATATGATGGCATGAACTACATGTTTCCTTTTGACTTTTAATCTATGAGGAAGTGGGAGCTCATGGTTTCTTCACGACATGGCATTCCATGCGAAAAACCTACGTGTCTCTTTCTTTTATGCGCTTGGCAGTAGACGTTTCGGACGCTGCCGCTCTGATCGAATAGTGCCCCCTAAATCCGAATGCATTGCTAACGCTTCAATTGAGCAGCACAAAACCTCGAAGCGATTTTCGTCCCAGTATGTGTCTTTCGCATCCTCGAAGCGATTTTCGTCCTTGAATATGTCTTCTGCGCGTTCGTTGAAATACTCCTCAATTGTCGGGGAGTTTTCGACCCAATCTTTCTTGTGCTTCGGATGATGGTACGCCGTCGATAAGTCACGCTTCCACTCGTGAGCCGACTCCATGTTCTCTATCTAAACATCAAGGTATCTCTGAATCTGCGTGCGCTCGAAATGTAAAACGCATTTTCGAGAGGCTCAAAGAAACTTCGATGCTAGTGGTATATTGATCTTCGAGGATTTACACTCCACGTTTCAAGTCTCTAGTTCGTGTGTGTGTGCTTAGCGGCACTCGGTTACCTCGAAAGACTGCAAAGTACACGTATCTTTCTTCTATGAAAATATCGATTTGTCCCGACTTCAGATTCAGGATCTACGGGGTCGATTATCTCTTATGCAACATTTCTCTTAGGTCGATTCCGACTTCCGAAATACAAATACCACAGCGCTTGAGTCTCTCAGAAAAAACGTTGTAAATAACTAATATTTACCGCTTCCAATTGGTCCACAATTTCCTGCGTTGGCATTTTCAGCTTGACGAATTCGATCATGGCCGCTATATCGTAGGGACGATTTACAAAAGATTTGAGCCCTAAGTTGTTGCACAAGAGCTCCAAGTCGTTGCACAGTTTGAGCGCATCCCGAATTTGGCTTGGAGTCGACTTCTCCATGACACGATTCAGTCGATCGCGCTCGCTGACGTCCGTGTTGTCAACCACAATTTTTTCAATCCTCGTATATGTGGTGCCACTGCTGGATTTCGAGTACTGTTGGATGATAGTGACCACCTGAAGACTCACATTGTTTATACGACAATCCATATCTCATTAGACGTAGTAGACATAGACATCGGCGTTTTAAAAAAGAAGAAACAGATGCAGGGTGGTAAATTAACGTGGAAGGCAGTACATGACGTGTGTTGAATTCGTAATGAAGTCGCTCGTATGATGCCTCGGTGAAGGTCTTCACTCTTTTGACGTATTCTTTGTGCTTTTTGGCTGCTTCCTCGAATTCCTTCAGCGCCCCATCACCGCCTACTGTTTCACGATCGCTGTTGTATTGTCCTGCAACGTGAATATTATCGCTATGCGATTGTCCTGCGATTTTTCTTACCTCCTTCAAAGTAGTGCTTCTTTGGTGCCGGATTAGGTTGATTGGCGCCCGCATCAATGTACATGCGCAAGCGCCGAGCGGCCTCTGCCTGTTTTCATCGTTACTCGTCGGGTGAAGCGGTCCCGCTCGTTACCTTCTTTTGTAGTGATGATGGTATCTCGCCTTCGTGCAAAAACTGGCGCTCAAATTCGTCCCCCCGTGCATTGTACGTTTCGACGTCTTTGTAGTCGTGCGCCGTTTTGAAGAAGTGCTCGCGACGATAGTGTGCACACTCCTCCATTTTCTCCATGAGCGCGTTGATCTGTTTATTTGAATGCACCTTTTCATCAATATTTGCAGTCGGACATACCCTGGTTCAGTTCTTACGTTAGGTGGGCTGCCAAAAACATTTTGCATAGGATAGCCTATCATTGGTTGTCTACATATTCATCACATGAATTGATTGTCCAGGACACGGATGCACTACTGGGAAGTCATGGAGAAAGACGTGCGCTGATATACCCAAGGTGTTGACGTGTACGATCGTTCGGCTTCCGCCTTACAACAATAAACCCCTCTTTACTACCTCCCGACACTACAGGGTGCGCCGAAAAACACCTTGACACGATTTGCATCGACTGTTCCCCATATGTGAAGAGCTCTTTTGAGGCTGTATTTGATTTAGTTTTGTAGACGGACCTCGCTTGTACAAGTTTTCGGAGTTTCAGCCGAAATGCTCGTGAAGGAGAAAATTTTCGAACTGGTTACTGGCGGGCTCTCGCAGTCGGAAGTGACGAGCCGATTGAACATCACTCGGCAGGCCGTGTATTGCGCCATAGAGTCGCGCAACAAGGTGGAATTTTGGCATGGACAGGTTGCCAGTATGTGTTTCTTAAGTCTCGCGAGAATTCGGGCCAAAAGAAGAGCGAGAAAAGATTGAAACTGAAGAAAATTGTGAAGAAGCGAATCAAGAGGAATGCCAAGAAGTCGATGCGAAAACTGGCTCAGGAACTGAACGTCAGCAACACCATGGTGCGGCGGGTTGTCAAAGAAGATCTGGGCTGCACGTCCTACAAGCTATCGCTTCGGCATCTGATCACAGAAGCCACGAAACGCGTCAGAAAGACTCGTGCATCCGCCCTGCTGCGCAGTCTGGGCCGCCGCCCACAGATGGTCTTCTCGGACGAGAAGCTGTTCTCCGTAGAGCCGTCGTTCAACCGCCAAAACGATAGGGTGCTCGCCCAGGATGTCCAAGCAGCGGATAAGGCTGGTCGGGTGGTCGGCCGCCGAGCTCATGCCGCTCAGGTGATGGTTTGGGCAGCAGCGACCGAAGACGGCAAGTCCCCCCTCGTTTTCGTTGACCAGGGCGTCAAGATCAACACCGACGTGTACATCGACGACATCCTGGAGAAGGCCTTGCTCCCCTGGGCCACGCGTCACTTCAAGAATCGAGACTGGACCTTCCAACAGGACTCGGCACAGGCCCACAAAGCAAAGAAGACACAGCAGTGGCTGCAGAAGCACGTGCCAGATTTCCTGACAGCCGCCCTACTCGCCGGACCTGAATCCCCTGGACTTTTCTGTTTGGGCAGAGTTGGAGAGGAAGGCCTGCGCTATCCGCTACACATCACTTGACTTGCTGAAGCGCGTTCTGCTCAAAGTCTGGGCCGAAATGGACGTGACATACCTGCGGCCCACGTGCACCACTTTCCGTGGTCGTCTGAGGGCTTGTGTGAAGGCCGATGGCGACTACATTGAGTGAATTCCCTGTCAGCACACCGCAATGAACTCAGGAATTGGCTGAAGTAATTTGAATTGAAAATGTTGAGTTTGCGGCGAGTTACAATAGAATTACTGTGTCAAGGTGTTTTTCGGCGCACACTGTAATTGGATTGCCCCCCACATAAAAAGAGACTCCACTCCTAGTTAGTACCAATCCCCAGGTGGTCGCCACCTAGGCTCTCGTATAAAAGGAAATACTCTCCCGACAGAATTCTCTCGCAAAGAATCTTCATCTGATATCCGTGCGGTTAGCTAAAAATCCACCGCAACACAAAGTGAAGGTGTATCTCAATGAGCAAATTCAGTTCCGTGTTTATCATTTTTCAATCAAATCACGAATCCCAAGTATCCTTAGAAAAAAGACCATGGAGTTTTCAGCGCTGAAAATCTTTTCCCAAAATATCTCCTAAAACTGAGAACTAAGAACCGAAAGACCGCAACGATCTTCTCGATCTCCCTGTATGCAAAGACAACTTGTATAGCACACAATTGGTGCATGACACGATGACAATACACAGAACACGCGTTTTCAGAGCATGACTAACCTTGGATCCTTCGCGGCCGCTGTCCGGTACTTCGTCAAGGGCCGCCCAGAGTTTAGCCAGTTTCCAGTTCTTCTCACGTATCGCCATCTCTTTACTGTGTTCGGTAGGATCCATATTGTCATTGCGCTGGATGTGGTCATCCACCGCTCTCTGACATGCATCGACACTGTCCGCTGGTCTTTCGCCGTAGCAATCCTTGATGATCTTTTCAGCGTCTTTTTTGCGTTTAACACTGCCTACAAAACGCCAGTTTCACCGCTTTGTAATCGTCAAATGTTTACGCCCAAAAGGAAACAAGGAATTCGCATGTATAAAGGCCCCTAGAGGTAAAAATCATGCGTTTTCATTGAGTACCACTCAGTGCCTCGGGTTCTGACATTTGCGTATTTGGAGAGACGCTATGAAGTTCACATACCCTTGTAGATAAGCTACAATTTGGTGCAAACCACGCTCTGCTATAATGTCTGAGCCGAGAACCGCCTCTCATAAAAAACTTGATACCTTTTTGGTTGTAGGTGTGTGTATGTCTCTCCTCTGAGTATTGAAGAGAACTTTGGCTATCGTATTCAAAGAAAGTTACGTTCGCAATCCTACGCAAGCAATAGTGGGGAGTGTCTCAAAACGTTTTGCCAATATGTAATATCCCAATATATGCACACCCAGTTCAATTACCTGTGCCGGATAGAGCCTTAAACATAGCTGCCTTTTGCACGTTCTTTCCAATCATGTTGTACGACTTGGGCGATACGCGAACAGCGCGGTCGAACTCGATGCTGTCGGAATGGAATTTGAGGCTACAAGATGGACGTGTTGGCAATGCATTCACACTCCCAATTCCTGGCGCCCACCGAGTCTGATATTTATGGGCAAGGCTGAGAAACTCGTCGCGGTCATCAATCTCGCGCAGATTGCGAAGCATATTTAGCAGGCTCTGCGCTGTCCCATTCGCGTTCTCTTTCAGCTCGGAGAATTGTTCCCTCGCTTCTTCCGTCTGCAAAAATTCCATGGCACACTCTTACTGTTTCTCTGTACGTTCTCACCCCGAAATTCGCCTAGGGCATCTTAGATTGCACTTGCAAAAACATTTCTCAATCGTAATCTGCCGTTGGCCACCTTACCTTGAGTTTTTCCATGATCTCCATATCCTCGGATAGATGGGCAGAGTCTCGTTGGTGTGCGTCCAAGTTGTTCCCTAAATGGATCCTCCAAAAGGCATGGGGCGCTCCAATTTAAATTCCTAAAATTGACCGGAAATGCAACTCTACTCGGTTCTCCTGAACTACTTTTTCGCAGGCGAGCCCTTTTCTCATCAGCAAACGCAGAGGTAGCGTAAAACAGGTAATGCAAGTGTAAAAAACTTACGTCTTCCACCCCGCTCAATCGAAAGCGATTGGTTTGTATGTTATATGCCACGATAAGGCTTAGCCTTTCGATCACAATGGAAAAGAGTGACTGAGGCGTGGATTTTTCACTCACTCTATTCCTATTTTACCTGACGACTGGTCGGGGTTGGTCGCAGGGTCCTCGATATTGTCCAGTTCTTTCGGCTGGTCAGGGTCGATCACGGGCCCTCGATATTGTCCAGTTCCTCCGGTATGTCTGTCAGCGATCCTTCTGATTGTCACCTTCGCCTCCACTCTGTCAGAACAACAACGATATGTGTGACTCCGCACGAACACAAGCAGCTACACCCAGAATCAGTCCAATGCATAGAATGAGGTTTATTCGTAGCGTGCCAATTTCGAAGATCAAGCTTAAAGGGCAAACACAGAGAAAGAGGGATGAACTGGATACATTCACGCGTCTTCTTCTCGTTAGTCGTCTCCCATCTCGACGGCTTCTTCCTGCTTCCACCAAGTGTGCGAGACGGGCACTCCTGGCGGGAATTCGTCCGGGTATTCGGTCTCGCACTCAGGATGGCGCGCATGTTCGGCGACCTTGTTGACGAGCTGACTGCGGACATCGCTCAGCGTTCGAGTCGCTTTCTCGGCGTCTCTCGCCGGAAGGGAAGCGCGTATGGAGGGTAGCACACTCTCCTCGAGATAGACAGTCGCCGAGAGATAGGCGCGCGAGTCGTCGAAGCGGTCCGCGTACATGATGCTCAGGGAGCGGCGCATGAGCTGCGACAGGTGGCACACCGCACGCAGGAGCTGGTCGAGAGCATGCTCGTCGTGCCGCTGCTGCTGCTGCTTATCCCAAGGAAAGAGCGCGCTCGGCTCGACTCTCTCGCACAAACAGCGGTAGGAGGCGCACAGAAAGTCGCAGAAGAACGTCGAATGCCACTCGTCCGGGGTCTCCTCGATGGGGCATGCCAGACGCGCAAGCGCCCTCAGAAACTCGGCGTGGGGAGCGGGCATCTCGGAGGTCATCGCTCTGAAAGGTGAAACTCAAAGAGAGCTGAAACATGTGCTCGTGCATTTATGAAATGTTAGCATCTCATTTAGTTTGTGGGAAAATAGATTGTATCTAAATTTTATTTTATTTTGAATGCTGATTCTAAAAACACAAGAGTCTAGTTGATTCGTTGCATATTTGTCGAATTACGGTTCTACTTTTTTGCATTTTCAACCTAGCAAGACTGATTTTTCCGCGTTTTGAAGCGATTTTAGCGAGAATTTGGACACAGAAAAATTAGGACCCGATCCGAGCTTTTCTGAGACTCGGGGCCTAAGCCCGACAACAACCCTACTAGGTGGGCGATGTAAATTGGAAATGCAAATGCAAGAGGGAATTAGTGCTTCCGGATCGTTAGGAAAATGAACTTCTGAAGCAGTTGATCGTACAGTGACTGACGCAGCTTGTCCGACAGTTTTGGCCACCATTCTGATTTCCTGGCTTCGTCGAACTTTGCCGCACTGTCACATATCTCGTCAGAATACTTCCTCTGCAGAGATTTCGTAGTAAAAGTACACACGATGTGTGTGATACCTCCAGATCGACAATTCGACATTTCTCGGCGAGGTAGAGCCTGTGGCAAGGCGTGAGTGACTTCAAGGAATTGATCATGGACCAAAAGTCCTCATTGCATTGGTATTTATATGCAAGACACACATAAACGGACTTCTCTTGCGCTGAAAACTCACAATTTGGCATCGTCAATGTTTCTTCACCTGACATAACCTCCCATGGCATCTTCCGCAACCAATAGTTCATAGCAACAACGAAGTCGTCGGCACTGTCATCCTCCAATTCAAGTGAGTCGCAACCGTTTTTCAGTTGTTCTCGAAGCCCGGGAAGCCAGTTGAAGAGTAACTGGCAATCGATTATGATGAAGACCCGAAACAAGAAACCTCTCTCGAGCAATGCAGTTCCTTCTTCTGTTCGCCTTGACCAACAATTAGACACAGTGATATAACTCCTCCACAATGTTCGGCAACGGGTGATTCGAATGTTAGAGGATTTGGCCATTGGATCTCCGGAACATGGATGCTGCAAAATTCTTCCCTTCCGTTCGCCTTCTTTTGATCATTGTAGTAGTGTTCCTCCAGTTCCTGGCGTAGAGTATCGGAAAGCTTATTCCAAGCACCACTCTTTCTCAATTCATCCAGCCGCTGTCGCTTGCAAATATCGCGGAACAAGGCAGCCTAACGGTGGTACTTAGTGTTGAAAAAATCGTGTTCATGGGAATTACCTTCGTTCGTGGCAGTGAAGCGTTATCAGTGCATCGAATCAGATATGATGATTGCGAAACAACATCTGCACTTGCTGACACATGATTATCGAAGTCGTGAAGCACATCGTCCATCTGATAATTCGATGCAAGACGAAGCGCAATGCATCTGTCGGGGGTCTGAACAAACCATTACGATAACACAGTATAGCGGACCCAGTCGGATAAAATGAGGGCGCAGAGTGCATCAAATTCGCGTGGATCATCGTCCGGCAATTCGACAATAGCACCGGGTTCGAACCGTCGAAAGCCGTTTTCTTCGGCAAACTTTAGCGCGAATTCCGGTGAGTGTAGCACCAGAAGCTGCAATTTGCATTCGCATTAGCAACACTATTGAATCTCACTTCTCGTGAGAAATACAGAAGTCGTCGATTGCTGCCGCAACCCACTCCAAGAGTAAGTGGTGACAGACACCAGTCCGGTTTTCGATCCTCGAAACGAAGAAGTTTTACTGCCATCGGTCGAGGTGTGCTGTTTGGAGATGTGATGGCAAGTGAAAGAGGCTCCTCTCGGAATTCTTCGACCTGAACGATTGTATTTCAAAGATTTTAAATTTTGACCTAGCTAACTTTCTTCTTCAACAACTCTCCGAGCTTTTCGGCCTGAACGATTGTATTTCCAAAATCTTAAATTTCGATCTAGCCAACCGTCTTCTCCTCCAAGCCTTCGTATGATAGCGTTCCGTCTTTGTGCAGCAAGCGCTCAATCAACTCGTCCTAAATTTCACGGCGCATTCACGAAAAAACACTGCAGTACCTTGGCTCCGCTCACGGGGAGGTCGGCTGTGGAGCCTGAGCTTGGTCCTAGGTCCCCGACGCGCGCCATCACTTCGGCCACAGTGGCCTCATTGTCGCGGACACTTTCTGTTTGAATTCTGTCATTTTTAAACTCATTTCGTATTGCCGTTCGGATGCGTCGACGACGTGCAGATCTCACTTTGGACGTTCGAGTCAGTACCGTCGTTGGTCTCTGCGTGCGGCCTGGTCCCTATTTCTTTTGCCGACTCGGAAAGTTGTTCCACCTGAACGGTTGTATTTCTAAAAATTTTAAACGCCTTCCGCGAGAGACTCAAACACTTTTGGCACCAGCGGAAGGAAGTCAAAATTCCGGAAATGTTAACATTGAACCGGGGGCAGTTGACCCTCTTGATCACGAATCTGTGGTCGGATTTTGGAGATTTTGTTTTTCTGTAAAGTTACGAGTAAAACGCAGATTTTGCTTCGTGACGTTGGATCTCGGCGCCCAGTCGATGGATTTCGCTCAAATTTGAACTGTAGATCGAGGATTTGTGTACCTTTGTACCCACCAAGCTACAGATTCTAACTCTTCCTGGTTGCAAAAATCGGCGAGATACAAAATTTGCATGGATGATTGCGATCAATTTTTGTTAGCATGCCAAACCTCTGACCATGTTCATCGTGTTCTCCGTAGTCGAAAATATAATATCGTGAAATAAAAACGAGAGAAAAGTGCCACTATTAAGACTAAAGTGGGGTTACAAGTTGAGCAGGTCGCCGCTCCACTTTCACAAAATAGCCGCAGGGCGCGATTTTTTAAGTTCAAATTCTTGCGGGAGTGTCCATTTGTCGATTCTGACTATTATCTTCGTTCGTTTTATTTGTATTTGTCTAGATAACCGTGTTTTATTGTCCTCGTGTGACGCTCACCCCCCGCCCATTTCTATCAACCCGGCATGGTGGTTTTTGCTACTTCCGTTCGGAATTTTGACTTCATTCTATTCGTGTGAGGCCACATCACCATCTACACTTGCATTTAGCACCAATTATCAACAATTTTGGTCATCTACAGATTCACTCGTCTGCGAGGTGGTTACGACTACCGACCGCGCGACGAACACGACAATTTCTCTATCCAGCGAGGCCTTCATTCTGAATTTTTGTCATTATCGCTGTCGTAGATGATGGCGCAAGTCAACACGAGATCGATGAGCTGCTGTTTCTCTTCTTCTGCATGCTATGTTCCCTCTTCATTAACTAGTGGGCAACGCTGCATGCTCTTATCGACTGCGGCCGATCTGGAACATGAGCAGCTGTTCTTTGTGGCACCCTTTTGGGAGAGCTGTTCTTCAACTCATTCTCCTCGTGCGGGTTTCCTTGCTACCGAATCAATAGCTGTCTCCCGTCCACTTGCTAGCCGAATAATTGATGTTGACTGCTGTAGGAATGATCGTCGACCACGCGTTACTCCTCATCCTTCTGCTGTTTCTCACTCATATTCAGGATCACTCTGATGGAATAGCTGTGCCGCTCCATCATCGACGATCTCTTGCTGGCTCGATCTTCCTTTCTGCATCAGAATCCAGCGGTTTCGTAATCTCACCGCGGATTTTCTCCACGATACAAATGGGCTGAACTATTCTGCGCCAATGACCACGTCTGGAAG
>JACMII010000418.1:0-19046 GCA_014805405.1 Bunonema sp. RGD898
CCTCGAGCTGGACGAGAACACGGTCGAGCCGCCGGCCGCCTTCCTCGACGTGATCGCACAGTTCCCCATGCTCTTCTGGATGAAGGGTCGCATCTCCAAGTACCCCGCCGCCGCCGCCTCTCTAGCACTCCAGACGATTTCAGTCTGGACGCACTGCTCTCGGCCGGAGTGGTCGACGCGGAGCACGTGGTCGTGGTGAAGGAGGCGGCCGCCCTCCAGCAGCAGGAGCACGCCGCCGACTGTTCCATCATCATCACCGTCCAGAAGATCCACCGCATGTTCCCGAATCTGCGCATGATCACCGAGCTGTCGCACGCGTCCAACATGCGCTTCGTGCACTTCAACCCGGCCGACATCTACTCGCTGCAGCAGTCGAAATTCGAAAAGGTACCGTCGTCCGATTCGTCGATTCCCACACGCCACCGAGAGTGGCTCTCTAGAAAGAGAAGAAGCGCGGCTCGTCCATGCCGTTCATGTTTCGGCTGCCGTTCGCCCAGGGCGGCGTCTTCTCCGCAAACATGCTCGACCGTCTGCTCTATCAGGTCGGACACGAAGCGTTTTCTCCTCTCACTTCAGCCGTCCTATCCAGTCGATCCTGAAGCCGTACCTCGTCGAGTTCACGCGTCTCCTGCTGGGAATCGACCAGACCGCAGGATCCGGATTCCTCACCTCCGTAGGCCACTCCCCCTGTTGATGTTTATACCGCCGAGGGCAGTTTGAAATCACGCACGAGGACCTCTGGATCAAGACGTACGGGCGTCTCTACCAGAAGCTCTGCTCCTCCGTGGCGGACATTCCCATCGGTACGGACGATTTGTCTTTCTAGTCGCTATGCGCACCGTGCCCACCCCCGTCGTTTGCAGGCATCTTCCGCACCAAGCAGATGGACGAGAAGACGGTGAGCATGTGCCGGAGAGAGAGCGATAGCACACGTATGCAATGTTAGGTGTCTATCGACGTGGCCTCCTATCGACGATCGCTGGAGGAGGCGGCCGGTCGCGAGGGCGGATGCGAGGCGGACGTCCGTCGGCTCGTACGACACCGCATGGCCCGACTCGGCTTGCACACCGACAACTACAGTATGTCGTTGTCATCGCTAAAATGTGCGTGATCAATCTCACTTGCACAGAGTCGGTGGACGACGGACTGCTGTCGCAGAGGGAGGGCGGCAGCATATCGTACGTCATCATCAACCCGTCGGCCGATCTCCAACTCGAGGCCGGCGATATCGTGTAAGGGAAGAGGGAGAGGAGGGGGACAGACACTCGTTCGGGGCGGGCGGGGGGATTGCATCGCTCAACCGCCATCCATACAGATACGTGTTGCGTGCGCCGCTCAAGGAGACGGCCAGATCGGCGAGAGTGGAGCCGAGGCGCGGACTCCGACGGGGACGGCGCGTCACGTCCGACTCCATGTCCACCGCATCGCCGGCACCGTCCGTTCTGCAGCTCTCGCAGGTGTGACGGCGCGTGCTTCGTCTGCACCGCACACAAACTGCCCGTCGTTGCAGCCAAGTCGTGGCGGCGGCGGCGGCACTACCCTGAGCGGTGGCATCGTGCCGAGCGTCATTTGCACGCGTCCGTCATGCGACTGATTCGACGGCAATCTCGTTCACTTCCAGCAATGCAACCGGTGTCATGATATACACTGCCCGTTCGTTCGGCGCTCGATCTCATGAGTCTCCTCCTTCCTGCATGTCTGGTGCATCAACAACAACAACAACACTGCGCTCATCTCATCCCGGTGGCATTTCAAGCATAAAGTTGTGCCGCATGGTCATACGCGCGCGCATAGACGGCCATTCCTTCTCGGCTGTGTGCGCATGGCAGGCTAGCAAGACCACCGCACTTTTGCGATCGGTCTGCGGTCTACGCTGCGCCCCTTGCGTGCGGATTGTTCGGAGTCATCGTCACGTTGCCGCGCGCCGCCATCACCTATCCCAGTCTGTTCAATGATGTCATGTCTTTCTTCCTCTTTTTCCTCTTTTTCCACCAGACCCGCCATCGCCGCCGTCGTCGTGTTTTCCCTCCTCAGCAGTGCAGTGGCGGTGCATACAAGCGAAACAGACGGACGTAAGGAGAGGGAGAGACGAATCGGCGACGGCGGCGGCAATGTTGTCTCGTAGTGCGCGCGTGCGTACGTGCGTGTGTGTGTGGCAGCAGCAACGTGCAGTTCGTCGCACTCACCACTCTCTGTCTGTCTGTGGTGCAGCGTGCAGGCGTGCGCGCGCGCGTTCGTTCGTTCTCTCCAAACAGACGGTGCGTCAAGCGGCGTGCGCGCGCCCCGCGGCTGGTCAGTCTCCTTCGGGTGGGCGAGCGAGCGAGCGAGCGAGGGATCCAGCAAACACGGCGGGGGCGGGGTGGGAGCGAGTCCGACTCGGCGCGCCTATTTTTGACCGCACAGTCCCAGAGCTCAGCCGCCGTCGCCGCCGCTGCTGCTGCTGCTGCGGCTGCTGCCCTGCAGTCGTCCACCCAGCTCCCGCCCACCCACCACTCGCCGCCCCCGTCCGTTCGCCGCTTTTGCTCGTCGTCCCCCCGCCGCCGCCACCGCCCGTTCCAGAACAGCACGTCTGAAAAGAGCTGTTCCTCTGCTCCCGCTCCTCCTCCTCCCCCTCCCCCGCAGCTCCGCCAATTCCTTCGTTCTCCGTTTGTAGCTGTCTGAGCTGCAGCAGGAGGAGTTGTTTCTGACCGACGTCTCTGGTGATCCGAATGTCGGTGTGCGCGGTGAGCGCCGCCAATCTGGAGCCGAAACCGCCTCCGGCGGCCGTCGTACTGCCGCCTGTGACGACAGCGGTCGAGGAGAAGCAGCAACAGCCGCCGCCGCGCATCATCGAGGTGGGTGCTCTTGTGAGGGGTTAGTGCCCGGCTGGTTGGTTGGTTAGCTGGTCGGTCGGTCGTGTGTATAATGAGATGGGCCCGAGAATCGTTGTCTTGTCTCCCCGTGCTCTGTACGAACGCGTCTGTCTCGAGACGGACGGATGGGGATGACGGCGACGGCGCCAGCGGCGACGACGACGACGACGACGACGGTGTGGACATGATGACGGGGGCAAAGGAGAGAGGGAGAACCGTGTGTGTGTGTGTGTGTGTGTGTGTGTGTGTGTGTGGTGTGTGCGTGCGCGCGCGCATGGCGTGCAGCAGGAGGGGGACGAGTGCGACTGCTGCGCCATGTTTGCGCGCGCGCGAGAGAGAGGGAACGCACGCGCAACGGGAGAGTGACAGCTATTTCGGGACCGCCACCAGAGAGAGTGTGTGTGGACTCGCTGCGACTGCAGCAGCAGCAACACGGATCCACAAGGGACGCGTCACGAGCGAGCGAGCGGGAGACCGACCAACTGGAAGAAGAAGAGGACGAAGAAGAGATATGTGCATGTTGTAGGTGCGATGCGGCTCTCTCCGCGCACACATGCACCTCGAGCGATTCGTCTGTCCCGGCATACATCAGCCATGCATCGAGCTGCACGGTACGACACAGACAGGGGGCGTACACAGCGCACGTGCAGGTCGATTCCTCACGCCCAAGGAGTTTACGGTCCAGGCGAACAAGGACAAGCAAAAGGACTGGAAGGGTAGCATACGCATCGGCAAGTCGAATCTGCGCGCCCTCATGGAGATGCGATCGCTCGACTTCCATCAGCACAAGTCGCAGTGCTCGGCCAAGTGCCAGTCGCGAAACTACAGTAAGCGCGCACTCGCTCCCCGTCCTCCAACAAGACCGCCGAATGCGAATTGCAGTCACGCCGAAAGCGGCACTCGCGACGTCCACGACCAGTCATGGATCGACGACGAACAAGACGACGTCGCCAGCGAAGAGACCGGAACAGCATCAACATCATCACCACCCCCACCATCACGAGGAGCGGGGCGGCGATCAGACCAGCAGCGGATCATCCACGCGGTCTGCTAGCACGATGCAAGAGACGTATGGTGGAGTGTGCGAGACGTTGCAGGCGATCGAGTTCGTCCAAGTCGTCGTCCATTGACCCGCAGCACTTTGGCGCACTGCACCAGTCGCATCATCACAAACTGCGTACGATTCTCGTTGTCATTGCTGCAACCGAGCATCCGTCGTCACAGATGCACCCGTCGCGACCGTCCCCGACGTGGTGGCCGTGACGCGCGCCAAGCTGGCCGCCGGCGGTTGGCCGACAGCGAACGGAGGAGGAGGCGGCGGAGGAGGGGCCGACGCGCTGCACTCGCTGCATCTGGATCACATGAAGAAGCTGATGACCAACCGTTGGATGCCACTCTGACTCGTCGCGACTAGAGCAACACACCGGTCGCTTTGCAGAGCCCGTCCTCTTCTGGCACTGGATGTCGTCGGCCGGTCTGCTGGCCGAGCTGCTCGACCTGCTCGTCGACGAGACGGACAAGTTGCGACGGCGAGCGACCGCTCTACTCTCGTCCGGCTCGCCCCCCAACGAACAGCGTACGCCACACTGGATCGGCATTGTCTGTCGAGACGTCGCCGACTTGCAGTGTGCCGACAGCTCTCCTCCGTCGTCATGTCGATCGGCGCCGCGGACTCGTTGAACTGTCGCGTGCACGCCCGTCATGTGCACGCCGCCCTCGAGAGTCAGCTTGCGTCGCAGCAACAGCAGCAGCAGCAACAGCCGTTCGCAGCAGGTCCCCCCTCCCGCCTACATGCCTTTCTAGCGCTATTGCTCAGTTCTGTCGAGTGTCCTGGCTGCTGCGCCGACGCAGTCCACGTCGTCGTCGTCGTCGCTGATGAGCGACGACTGTCGAGCCCGTCTGCACACTCTGCTCCGGACTCATCTCTCGAACTCGTCGTCCGTCCTCTCGACCGTACTGCCCATCAGCCCTTTCCATTATCATCGATCCTCTCGCTCGCAGCTTTCCTGCTCCGCCTTCCAACCGACGCTGCTGCCACCGAGCGACGCCAACAACAACAGCAGCAGCAACAACAACGGCGGCAGCAACAGCAACAATCATCATCACGGCCTGAATCAGGCCAGCCGACTGTCGTCCGTGCTCGATCTCCTGGCGGCCGGCGCTCGACCGCCGCAGTCCGACGCCATCAATCTGCCGCCCGCCATGTCGTCGTCGCCCGAGTCAGTCGACTCCAAACGAGCGACCACGGCCTCGGACGACGGCCTGACGATGCGGTCTGCCGCCGTCAGCCTTCTCCAGGGCTGCACATTCGACGACGAGAGTCGAAAGCGGAAACGGCCGAGCAATGCCACCACGAGCGGAGACGACGACGAGGACGAGAAGAGGGCGCGCGGCGGGAACGAACAGAGCGCTGCACACTCGCCGTCGTCCGACTCCGCCGACGAGATGCTCTTCGTCGACGTGGTCGAGTCGAAGTAGCCATCGCGACCACCACCACCACGAGAGTGCCGATCAAGCCAGCAAGCAAGGTTTCGCTAGATCTACTACCCGACTCGCACCACGTACACAACAGCAGCCACATGCACAAACCGAAAATCGTAACACACCAGTCAGTCAGTCACGTGCGTCACCCCCCCCCCATTCTCTTCCCGAACATCATCTTCGCGGACGCACGCGCGAGCATTTCTATTCATCTCTCAGCCTGGCAGGAACAAGTGCACTTGGTACACACATTCGATCACTTCAAGTGCTGCATGTGCGCGCGCTCTCTCTCTCTCTCAACATGATATAATGGTGATAAACGATGAGCGCTATCGCACCGACTGCTCAGGAGATGACGAGAGACGGAACGTCATGACCGGAAATCGCCGACTCCGTCGCCGAATCCAATCTCTGAACGTCAAAAATTCTGTCCGTCGAGATGGAAGGCGATGCCCCACATCGTGCAGCTCCATTGAGATGGTGGCGTCGTCATTTTCCACGGATCGCTGTCGAGCCGCCGTCACCGAGTGCAACGGCCTAGAGGAGGGCGTACACTCATCCACTTTGCCGCGTTGCAGATGAACCCAAGGAGTGACTGTGAATCGGAGCGTCGAAATGATGGAAAGGGCTGCAGCAAACTTTGCCGATTGCAAGGCGTGCCCGGCTCGCCGGCGCAGCGTCGTCCGCTCCAGACGTAGTGCCCGAGTTTGTCGCCGCACTTCGGGCACGCGATCTTGGCCTGGTGATCGTCCAGCTGCATCCATTTCATCGGTTGCACCAGATGTCCGAATCGACAGACGCGACGGTCGTCGGCCGTCGTGTGTTGAATCACGTGCTCTTGGTAGCACAGCACCTGTCGGCACTTTGCGCAGCGCAGTCGCAGTCGGTCGGGCGACTTCGAAGGCTCGGTGCTGGACTGTTGCTGATCGGCGGCGGCATCGGTGGACGTCTCGCTCGACTCGCCCACTTCGGTCGTTTTGCCGTGCGTCGAGGACGCTCCATTGGCTTTGTTTATCTCGTCGAGGTCGTGCACGAAATGCCGTGCCGCTGGATCGTTACCTGTTTGCGTTGAATAGACTACCGTTTATGGGTGGTTTACTGCAGCCGCTACCGCTGATTGGCGAATTGCCCGTCTTGACGGCCCATGCTCGATAGGCGGCCGACTGGAGTGCGGCCGTAAACGAGCATCCGCATGACTGCAGGATCCGCAACTGCGACATGAAGCCATTATTCGGTCTGTAGGAATGTCATGAAAGAGAGTCACTGCAATGCAACGTACAGCACATTCGGCCGAGTTTTCTTGATAAACTCGACGGCCGTGTTCGCGGGCCAGTGGTAGCGACGCATCAAAACGGCCGCCACGACGGTGGCCGAACGGGAGACGCCAAGCTCGCTGGAAGGGGGGAGGGGGGATTGTGAAACCTGGAGAAATCGTCCCACCAATGCACGAGTACACGATGATGTTGACGTATGGACCGCTCCACCCAGAGCACCGCGTCCTCGAGTATGCCTGTACCGAGAAGATCCTGCTCGGGCATGTCGAGCGAGCGAACGAAATGGTAGTGCACTCCCTGCACGTGTCGCGTCTCGTCCACAGGAACGGCGGCGATCGTCAAGACACGATCGATCTGCGAGACCCGTCAGGTCCTCTCCGCACACGAAGAAAGAGAGATCAACCTCGAGACCACGTAGGTTCTTCAAGCCAGCATCGCTAATGACGGCACCCGCTCCGCTAATGTAGAGCCCTTCGTCCACTTTGTCAATCATTATGCGCGCCACTCACGCCCACGCGTCGTGCGCAATCAATAGGACGGCCTGAAAGGAACCACACATTCGCTCGCTCTCGATACCACTCGCGTCATCGGCACACGTTGACAGTCGAGGGAGACGGGGCGGGCCGCCCCGACGCATCTTTATAAGCCATCAATAAGATAACAACGGTGCGGCCGCTCGCTCGCTCGCCCGCTCACTCATTCGTTTCAGCCAATGTGAAGAGCGATACGTTCCCCCACGACGAATACATCACTCCACATCGCCAGCAATACGTCACTGGCAACCGAACCAGTTCAATATACTCGATCGATAACAATATCGCTGCGGAAACAATTCGTTGCACAACAACATCAGCGGTGTACTACGACGGTTCCGATGGATTTGCACCGGCGGCGGCCCCTGCTCCTCTGTTCTGCCGATTTCGCGCACCAGGTTGATAGAGTTCGCGTTCCGGACGAGCGGCCTGCACATACTGATCCATATCAAGCTATCTGGAAAGTCTCGCCTTCTTCGAAGCGCCCGGGGCCCTGGGCGTTTGGGCCTGTTTGGCGCCTGCCTCCGGTTTCGGTTGTTTCGGCGGATTGTCCTTCTCTTGCCTCGGCTGCTTCGGCGGATTGTCCTTCTCTTGCCTCGGCTGTTTCGGCGGATTGTCCTTTTCCTGTCTCGGCTCCTTCTTGGCATCATTCGCCCTGTCAGGCCTCGGTTTCGGACCGTCCTTCCTCTCCTTCTGCGATCGGGCATTTGCAGGAGCAGCAGCCGGCTTCGCATCTGGCC
Organism: Bunonema sp. RGD898; assembly: GCA_014805405.1. Taxonomy (NCBI): domain Eukaryota; kingdom Metazoa; phylum Nematoda; class Chromadorea; order Rhabditida; family Bunonematidae; genus Bunonema; species Bunonema sp. RGD898. The sequence continues at coordinate 7,881 of JACMII010000418.1, forward strand.
GCACTTCGGACGTAGTTGCTAAATAGGCAGAAGTCATCTTGCTCAACGGGGAACAGAGTTGCCTGCTCGTGCGGGAGCGGTGGCGTGTGGCTTGGAAGCGCCACTCCCGGCATCCGCGGCTGTGGTCGGTCGTTTCGCGATACGGAAGACCGGAGCTGGCTGTTCGGAAGTACCGGCCGTGCCCGACGCCTATTCAGTGAGGGCGATCATTGTGTCAGAATCAGAAGGCTAAAATCAATCAGAAGCACCTGCTGTCCTTTTCCGCCCGGTTTCTTGTCGCGAACTCGCTTCGGCTTCTTGGCACCATCCTTTTCCTTGTCCGCCTTGTCCGACTTCTTGGCCTTCTTCTTCTTCTTCGTCTTCTGATCGGTCGGCCTCCCTGCTGACTAAAAGCCAATTACTCGTACGACGCTGCTGCCATGAACGCACCGAGCGCTGCTTGTTTGAGCGATCGCCAAATTTCTCGATGAGACGTTGAAAGCCCGCCTCGTCGAGCAGATGCTTCGTCAACGGTGTCAACACCTTGTCTGCAACAACGCCAGTGGTACGTCGCCTTTTCGGTTTTATCTTTCCAATAATGCCATCGCTAAATCCAAATACTCATTCGTGGAGAGCAAGAGATCAAACCCGTCAACGACACTTCAATGCTTTCCGTGTTCGACTAAAGGGAACGACAAAATGAACGATACCTTTTGTGGTGGAAGTGTTCGCATTCTCGGTCAAGCTTCGCAGCTGATCCTCAATGGTCAAGGTGCTCCGTCCGACCGATTCGTCCAGCTCCTTCCACGCGACGAACTCCGGTTCTGAAGTGAGAAGGAAATGTACGCAACGGAAGGGCACGACAAACGCGTATCAATGGTTCCGATCTTCAGATCGAGCGCGACCTCATCTCGGCTTGTCGACGAAACCACTTGGTTCGGAGCCAGCTCGACAATCCCAGTAGAGCTGCGTCCTGCGCGACCATTCATGTCAGCATCAATTGCACGGAGATACCTTGCGAATCGACAAACACGTAGCCATTGAAGCGCTCGCAAAAGCCGATAGCCTCCTGTTCGTCGGTCAGAACAATGTAGGCACGCGAGAAGGCCCGACTCAGCTGTCTAAACGAAGCTCTAAGAGAAAGACGAGGATCGTTCGACAAACTCCGTATCGGCACTGGCAAAGCGGAACCCCTGGAGAGAAGACGGAAGTGGCTCGATTTGAGAACGCAGCTCGTCGCTCGTGAATCCAGGCGGCAGACGGCGCAGAATGAGCTGAAGAAGCCGTTCGAAACGAATCATTGAAATAGCACCTTGATGGGTCTCTGCTTGGACTCTTTGGTCTCGCCCTTTCCCGCATCGTCGATATCAGCACTACCAGCCATGTTGGTAGTCAAACTTGTAGCTGACGAGCCAAGCAGTGGTCCGCCGTTTGCACGAATCAATTCCCTGCTGTTGGCTGCTTTCCACTGCTCCAGTCCACACGCGAGTTCGTATTCACTGTCGGGAGCCGAAATGCCGGACGACTTGAAGAAAATGGTGGTTTCTGGAGGGCTCAAACTCAAGAAGGGCAACGTCTTCAAGAAGAAGAAAAAGGAGGTAGGGAATTTGCTCAATCCCCCCGTATGCATTACATTCAGGTCGATCTGAGCAAAGTCGATCTGACCATCAAGAGAGAAGAGACGACCAAGAAGGCGACCAAGACGCCGGCCGAGATCGCATTTGAGGAGCGCCAGGCAAAGAACGCGGTGAGAAGACGCTCTCCATCGACACATGGTTCCGCGTTTCAGTTCACACGACTCTCCAAGAAGGCGGCGCTCTCGCATCGCGAGAAGGTCGAGCAGTTCAACGAGAAAATGTCCACGTTGACCGAGTTCAACGACATTCCGAAGATCTCCTGGACGAAATGATCGCTCCTCTTCATCTTCAGTGCGGTCACATCAGTGGAGACACGAAACAACAGACTGCGTGTGGATGTACATGAATTCTTTCGGCCGAGCAGCGACTTCCTTCAAGTGGTCTCCCCACTGCGCTACGGCGAATAGTGCTCCATCAAGAGGTCGTTGGCGAGTTCTGTACGACATCGATTGCGAGGCAGTTGCATGTGCGCGTAGTGGATACTTACGGCAAGCCTCGGGCCCCAATCCCTGCATGGCTTTCTCGTCCTCTGCGATGAGTTTCGAGAGACCGTTGACGAGTTCGAAGACTTTCGAGTAGTGCACGACAATCTTCTTCTTTTCGTAGGTGAAGATGAAGTAGAGAACTTCGTAGAGCGCCATCGCCAGGTCGGCCCTAGGTTCCGAGTGCATTTACCGATGGCGCACTGGCCGTACGGATTTCGGCTTTCACCAGTGGCGGCACGGCTCATCTGGTCGAGCAAAGGATCGAGGTGGATGATGCCATGACGCAAGAGCACTAAGGGGGATGCGTCATCTCGAAGGGAACGGCCGACCTACTGCAAAGATTCGAGTTGACGGGAAACTCGCTGTCGAGCGACGCGGACTCCCTGCATGTCCACACAAACGAGCGACAAATCGAGAGTTCGAGATGCCGCTACAAGGTCTTCTCTTTGCTGGCTGACAGAAACGACACGATCACCAGCTGTTCAGGGTCACGAATGTCCGGATGTTTGACCCATTCGACGAAATCGCGCAGACGCGAACGTTCGCCGGCAGGAGTGTACAGCATGCAGACTGCAATGGTGCAAGGCCAATCGTCCACGGCAAGAAACGTGGCCCGCAAATTTTTGACGATGTCCTCCTTCTCCCGCAACCGTCCATTGCTCGCGTACATTGCCTTGATGATCTGAATTTCACGTGCGTTCGGCCTTTTGTCCTGCTTACCTCCCTTCGAACGCCAATGACAGTAGCCCGCGCTTTCTCTTCCTGATTGATCTCCATGCTTCAACGTCGATAACCTCGAGCCTGCATTCTCGAGTAGTTTTCCATGACACGAAAATGTGGACGGGCCCCTCGAGCTCGGACTACTTCTACGAAGTCGAGGGAAGTGAATTGTCGGTCTGCCAGATTCGGCGTCGCAAAACGCAGACCAACAAACAGCGCCGAGAACGATCTTACGGTCGTTGAACGCACAATTGACCGCGTTTAAGAGAACAACAAGTGGCCGGCGTGCCAACGGAAAAGATCAGAGCGACGACAAGCAGGAGCGGTATATCTCATTCTTTATCGATCGTATCGTGTCGTCTATTATGACGAATCAGATGCGTTTCTCCACCCGCAGATTGGTCTTGGTCATACTCTTCCTCGAAAGCCGCACCTTTCCCGTGGACTCGTCCTTTCCCAGGTACTGAACCGCGATCGTCTGGCCGACCTGTGCATTGGCATGTAGGTCCACTCCGAGCAATTAGTCAAGCAATCCAACCTCAATGCCGATATCCTTCGCGTTTCGGACAGGTCGATCCGTGAGCCGGGTGTTGTCGAGGAAGTGCGGTCGTCCTTCCTTTGTGAGCCGTACGTAGATTCCACGCTCCGCAATCTCCACCACTTCAGCCTGTCAATTCACGATTGCATTCCTTACGTCGATCCGGCGTGCTTACCATAACAATTTGTCCGAAGGGAAACTCCTCCTGCACATTTTCGGCGACCACCCTGAAACAACGGATTTGACTGAACAATCGTGTGGCACGTGCTTTTGAAGCAGTCGTTTGGATTCTTCCAGTTTTTCGCGGCTTGGCGCAAACAGGGCGATGTGGCTGTCGTCGTCGACCGACACCTGAACGCAGACGCAACCAATGGATAGCAACATTCGTTGGCGTGGTTTTCGCTCAACGGTAGGGTCGCCACGAAAAGAGCCTTCGTCGGCAGACGAACAGTCGGAAGCGGCCGCAGAATTGAGAGAAACCACTCACCTTGACGCCAGTCTCGGCCTCGATCGCCTTTGCGTTGTATCCTCCGTTGCGAAACAGAAGTGCCCGTTGTGCCAGACCCAGTTTGACGGTCTTCAAAGAAACGTGTCCCGCACTTCTGGAAATGGGCAAAACCTCGCGCAATGGCACGGTCGCCTTGAACGCGTCTCTCGGTTGGCTCAGCGTCCGGCTCATCTCGCCGAGAACATGCGCGATCCCGTTCTTTCCTCGGTGCAACGCCTCGGTGAACTGCTTCTCGGTCAGCCCGTTGGCCAGCTTCACGTCCATCTGCATGGCTGTGAATCCTGCCGCCGTACCTGCACGCGCACACCACCATTCGCGCTGAATGGGAACCGACAAAGCAGTGATACCGGCCAACTTGAAGTCCATGTCGCCGGCGTAGTCCTCGATGCCGAGAATGTCCGTCAGTAGTCGGTACTTGTTGTCGGGGTCACCAGGGTCCGTCACCAGTCCGACTGCGACGCCGGCGACTGGCGCCTAGAAGACTCCGTGATGTCGCTCAGCCCTAATCAGTAGAGTCACCTTCAGTTTCACGCCAGCGTCGAAAAGAGCCAGCGATCCCGCGCATGCCGACGCCATCGAAGAGGACCCGTTCGATTCGAGCACCTGACATTGTGTCCCTCACCCTCACTCCACTGGCGTACCTGACACGCCAACCGGATGGTGTAGTCAAAGTCCTTCGGAATGACCGAGCGCAATGCTTTCTCGGCCAAATGACCGTGACCCAGCTCCCTGAGCGAGAATCGTGGTGGATCTATCATACGAAATCGCGTACCGCCTGTTGACTTGACGACTGGAGGAGACGTCGTTCGTGGCGAAAGACGGAAACTCGTAGTGCAACATGAAGGATCTCTTTTTCTGCAATAATCACGCTCTTCTGTCGTCATGAGCCGCATCGACACGACACCTGTCCACCGAGCAGAGCAGTCATAGCGTCCGGATGAAAAGCGGCATCCGGCGAATCAAACGTCACCGTCGCAAGAACCTACATTCTCACTTCGAATGACGGCACGAAAAAGAAACCTGAGTTTGTCCGCGCTGGAAAACGGCCGAGCCATGCAGTCGTGGGAAGAGGTCGGTCTGGGCGGAAATCGGTCGCACCTCCAACTCTGTCCGACCATCACATCGCTGACCTTCCTCCAGGGCCAGTTCTCTGCCAAATATCGATGATACGACGCACGCCTTTCTCTCCCTCGCTCTACCGCAGCACGGTCTTCGCGATGGCGCTATAGATGGGCCAAGCGGCGGCAAACTTCTCCTGCGATCCCTCCGCAACCGCGCCCGTAGCTTTATCCCCGAGAGCCGTGATGGCTCTGTCTCGAGCAATCTGAATCTCCACGCAATAACGAACGCAGAGAGAGGGAGAGACGCACCTTGTCCAGGGACGTATCCGTGTAGATGTAGTAGAGCTGATCACGTGCCAGCGTCTCCAACTTCTTCTGCAAACTCGTCGTGTCGCCGGATTTATCCTGTGGCAGTGCCTGCAATGGTCGGAGTAGAATAGAGGAGCGCTTTCAACCATCTTCTCCATACGATTTTCGGCTTTCCAATAGCCTCTCGGAGTTTGTCTTGCGCCTGGCACATCTGCTGGACGGCGTCAAGTCCGCGTGACACGACTTGGAGAACATCGTCGAGCGCAATCTGTCTCCCATCCATTTCCACCATGAGCACTCGACGGTTGCTCAGTCCGGTGAGGAGAATGTCGAGTCTGGCGGCCCTACGCTCCTCGACCGTGGGATTGACGATAATCTGGAAAGGGGGAGGGAAAGATGCGTCAAGACATCGCGAGCACACCTCTCCGCCGTCAAGCTGCACAAGACGAACGGCAGCGGCGGGGCCGCGGAAGGGGACGCTCGAGAGATGGAGAGCCGCAGCGGCCGCATTCAGTCCCAGCAGAACTCCATCCGAGTGGTCGTCCAGAGAGAGCGGCTTGCAGATCACTTGCGTACTCCGACTCCATTCCCCGGGCACCAATGGACGCAAGGAGCGGTCGATGGCGCGCGAGGCCAGGATCTCGGCGTCCGACGCCGCCAGCTCACGTCTGACGATGGGGCATTGTGATACGAGCACATCTCGGGCGTCAGAACCTGAGATAGTTGGTGGGGATGCGACTGATGGCACTGGCAGACTGGCGAAAGTCAACATTCAGTCCACCCTCTAGCGTCTTGTGATAGACGCACGTGGCGAGCACCTGCGAACGCGACTCATATACACTCTCGCTAGTGCTCGACAAACGCAAAGGATCTCCTACAGCCGAGTCGCCGTGATGCACGACGACCGCCCCATCGGCGAACCGAGCCAAATGACCGGTTCGAAATTCCAGGCCGGCCGCCGATGCCTTGATCGACTCGTCCAGCAGCTCGGATCGCTTCTTCCACAACTCGCGACGGCTCGCCGAGCACAATCGTAACGCACTGATCCGCATTGCCTCCTCTGCCTTCCATGAAACGTCTCGTCGCCTCTCCCCGTGTCATCATGTACAGCGCGGCATCCACACCGATTCTTTCTCTCATGCACTCGCATACAGATCGAGCATTTTATCTTGATACAATGCGAAACTTGTGGATGCAAGTTGACCGCCGCTCAATGCACAAAGCCGCCAGATGATGACGATGATCACCCGCCGTAGATTTCAGTAAGTCATGTCGTCGAAGATATGTCCAAACTCTGAATAGTCGGATACAATCGTGACGTCAAAGTGCGAACTATTGTAGAAATCTGCGTGAAGCATGTTGATACAGTGTCGCTTCTGCTCCGACGCAGATCCACGAGCTGCTGGAGTTCGTTGTCCGTAATTGAGTTGTTGCATTCGCTAGAATCGCAAAATTCAACCAGAAACCACGGCACAGACCTGCATCAGGTCTGGCGACGATGAAGACGACGGTTGCGACGTGCCGAGAGTCGGAAGTGACGGCGGTCGACTGCTGCCTGGCGCCAAGTCAGACAAGTCGTGAGCATTCATCTCCTGCCAACATCGGCACGTCGAAACGCAAGCAATCGTGTAAACTGTGGTATCGCGACGACAAACCGCGAGTCGAGCAAACATGCAGATCGAAACGAACCACACTCATCGAACGTGTATAAAAGAACGCGTTGCTGCTGGTGCTGTTCGTGGGCCACTTGAAGAGTGCGAAAGGACGGGGACCGAGAGTGATGATAATGGTCTACACGTGTCGTGGAGGAATATGTGTGCGACGAGTGGGGGACGAGCATCAGTTCGACAATGGAAGACTGTCGGTTGGTGTTTCCGATGCCGCGCCGTTGGGAGGATGGCAATCGACTCGATTCGATGGTCACACGGCTGCGTGTCGGCGAATAACTTAGACGGACGCGTAGCCCTGGCGTTGAGCACGGGCGCGACCAACCAGATAGGCGACCAGGACGACGATGACCAGACCGGCCAAGCAGGCGCCGACGACGATCGGCACCACGTCCGAGGTGCGCGCGTCCAACGGGCACTGCTCGAACACTGCAAACGAGCATGCACGATTCAGTGCGCTCCGAGCTGGGACGAGACAACTCACGTTGCTCTGGAGGGAAGTCACCAGTGGTGTAGGCCTTGAAGGCAGCCACGCGGAGTCCCGTAAAGTTGATGGTCGACTCTCCGGTCAGACCGAGCCGAGTGGTCGAGCAACGGAATCCGTTCTCCGTGCCCGCCTGCACGTCCGTCGTCGCCGCTTTCGAATAGAGCGTCGACACTAGACGGGGATCGAGGTCATTGTGCCTGGCGATCGAGGGGCTACCGTTGAAGCCGGTACGGTTCGGGTAGGTCTGCAGGGTGTAGTCGGCCAGCAGGAACGTCTTGTCGGCCTTCTCGATGTTCGTGAACGCGAATCGCAGCGACCACGTCCGATTGGCCGCAACGAACTTTGGCGACCCGTCAGGCAGAAATTCCACCTACAGATTCAATTATTGCGTCGTGAAAACAACACAATTGTGTGAAAATTACGGTGATAGACTGCGCCTTGGTGGCGTTGAACGTATCGATGCATTTAGCCGAGATGTTGCCCGTCGAGTTGATGGCAAACGTCCAGCTCTCCGTCACGTTTGTTGTCTACATCAGAATTGGTATAGCACACCACGAAATGGTCAATAACAACCTGATTGAGGTATTTGATGGTGGCCGTGACGTTCGATGCGTCGATCACGATGCAGTACTTGCCGTCCGCACCGGGCGCTGTGAATCGAATCGCACCGGCATAGGCGAACACAACGGCGAACAGCAGCACCAGTTGATGACGCATGATAACTGAAAAGGGCAAAATTTTGGATGGCTCTGCCCTGAGAACGTCAACAGGATCGACAGCATGGTTGCCCGTCAACAAGCTTGTTAGGAAATCATGCTAGCATGATTTTTGATCTTGCTAGCAAGATTTCCCAACAGTCTGCAGCGATGACATTTATTAACCCTGCCAGAATTCTCGGAGTGCAATCATCATGACATTCGAGTGATTCGTGAGAGGAAGAAAGAAAGTGAATGGCGTGTGATTCACACAACCGTGGCAATCGCGGCGGCGGCGGTGGTGGGAGCCTCTAGCTCGGGGACGAAAGTGACAACAACAACAACTGGCGGCGGTCAGAGTGTGCACACCTTCATAAACTGACTAGAACAATCGATACGGCGCTGGGGGAGGGAGGCGGCCAAAACGAGGAAGAAGAAGATTCGGGAACTGTGGACCGGTGAACGAGTTTGGTCAGCAGAAAGACCGATTGACTGCCGATAAGGAGGACGCAGATAGCCAAGTTTGTCGGACGGGTTGTACAACTGTCTGCCAACCGGTTGACGGAAAATCTGGCGACAAGCTGCGCGACAGGGGCGCGTCATCGTCATCACATGAGAGCGGCCGTGGCGAAAACAAACACATACGGTCTTCGGACGTATTCGCAGACTTCCCCTGCAAGGTCGACGAATGCGCACTGGCACAGGGTCACAGAGATCGGCTTGTGCGGTTACTATGGGAACAGACCGCTGAAGTGAGCCCAGATTTTGTTATTCCCAGGGAACACTAGAATTCCTATCACCGCTACGGACAATGGCTGAAAGACTAACGAGAAAGGAAAAGGAACGCGACTTCGTACTGCGCCCCAACTACAAGCAAAAGTAGTGGCTCGATGCATAGGGAGTCGCCAGAAGAGAGATGCCAAAAGGTTCCGACCGGCGATGGGAGAACGGATTGCGGCAGAAGTAGCGGACTCGCATCTGGCTGGTCGTGAGTTTGATCCTGCACAATCGGAGATCTGGTCTCGTGAAATCGGCCGCGACGTTCTACAACGTCTCAAAGGCACGCTACTGTCGCTCGTCTGTCAGATCGTCCCATTTTAGGACTCAAGCTTCCGAGGTACAAGTTTGTGGTGAACGTCTCGCTGATGGAGCACCGTGGACAACCGTTCTCGTAAATGCTTCACGATTTCAACGAAATCCGTGTTTTGCAGGATGCGATCTAGATGCTATCACGACGTGGATGCCGATGGGGCGTCACATTTCCTCTACAAGTCGGTACTCATGATCGGAATGCGATCTAGTTCGATCATCATTGCGTGTCATCATCAGAACTACCTGCTCTGCGACATCGCCATCTTCGCGGTGTTCGGCTACTGAAGAAGAGGGAGCGATCAGACTGCAATATACTCGACTTCCGCTGCCATGCTCTCACGTGTTTTAACGCTGTGGCAGGCCGCCCCTCTCTCTGTGTGTGGAGAAATGTCTTCCGACTTGGCGTCACTGTCTCTTGCATGCGTACTGTTGTGCCGGCGCGTTGTGGAGAGTGCATGTGCGCGAGTGCTTCTTTCTTCTCCCACCCCACTCTCGAGTGTCGTTCTCTCCCCCGCGCGCGTCTACAGTTGAGGAAGAAAGAGTAGAGAGGGAGAGAGTGGCAGCGCCAGAGGAGCAGATGCAGCGCCAGTCGAAGTTGTCTCCGGCGTCCGTCCGTCCGGTTTCTTCCCCGCTTCTCCTCTCTACTTCCATTCATACGTTCCTCTTCCTCCATCCCTCTCTCTCTGCGCACACTCGCCCTTCCTATGACGTGCGAGGTATGCAATTTCGTCAGCGACGGTGCAAAGGTATGTCCACCGTCGCCGCAGTTGCCTTCGCTGCCACTCCGAGTCACACTTCTTCGTCTATTTGTTCAGCGTTTGCGTGGGTCGCCTCACTGAGCTTCGCTCTCCGTTCCACACTCGCGAGACTTGTTCGGAGCGGATCCGATCTGTGTTTGTACATAGCCGGGTGTGTAGGCGGTAGCCGCTTCCGCATGGGCACACACGCGCGCGGGGCTATTAGTACGGCTGCCTCCGACCTGGTGGTCTCTCGCTCGCTCGCTGGCTTGCTCGCTCACAACCACTCTGACCCAAGAGTCGTTAGTGTCGGAAGTTATAGCAGTGATGATGATGATGATGGCCGCGGTGGTGGCCGTCTCCCAGGCAACGTCATGCGTGTCTTGATAAACGCTCGTACACCCTCTCGCGTCGACCTTGTCCGTGCCGTCTAGTCTGGAAGAGAGGAGGAGGAGAAGTACATCTTCAGGGGGCCAGCATGTCAGCCTCGCGGACAGGGCGCTGTCCCATGCTGCTGCTCATGAGACTTCTCCTACAGGTCTGCTTCATTCCACTGAGACACAGCATTGCATCCGGAGTAGGCGTGCGTCGCAGCGACGAGCTCGCTCAGCGCCAGCATCAACGTCGTTCCGCTCGATCTGCGCGACATCGTCCAGAACGAGAACTCCACGGCCACGGTGTCGCTTCACATTCCGACCTACGTATTTCGAGACAACGCTACTGGCCCCGCTCTTGCGCTCCAGACCAGGCACGGACTGATAGCTCTTTGACGACGCGCGATTGTATGGCGGCACTTTCAGATCACTGAATCCGGGAATAGCCAGCGTCGTGGAGGGTGACTTTCAAGTGCTCGACAGGGCTGACTTCACGTTGGACCCACTCACGGAGGGCACCTATCATGCCAACGTATGCGTGGACCCTTATGGATTTCGTCACACTTTTGTTTACAGAAGTCGGTTGTGATCCGAGGAGAGTTTCTCGGTAAGACGCGACTCGTTTTTCGCTTCGTCTCAGCCGAACAGCACCGGTCGCCACGCGGCAACACATCGTTTCATAAGCCGGCAAAGGTTGGCAATCCTGCGACTGCTGCTATGTGAAACTGGTGATTTAGGAGGAGGAGGAGATCGTGTCATTGTATTCAGAAGGAACTTATGCTTCTCTAAATGTTTTCAATGTACGTTCAGTATGCATTGTTGTGACTACAGGAATGTTGCAGCTTCGTGGAGAGCCATGCCGGAGCCGAATGCCGAC
>JACMII010000419.1:2595-18924 GCA_014805405.1 Bunonema sp. RGD898
GCGCAGACGAGGAAACAAGAGGAAGATGGTGATGAATTGGGCCGCCGTCTTACGGAGGCGGCAAATAACAACAGCCATCCAGCCAGGCCCAACACAATCATCATCATCATCATCAGCGTGTCGCTGCTGCTATGGCGCGACCGACGGCATCCTCCTGCAGCTGCGCGCGTCAGCCACCGATGTCTGTGATTGCTGGCTGACGACCAACTGTTTGAAAGTTGGCGACATAAGCTACGCTAGCCATCTTTGAAGACACAAGCAATTCAACACAGCCGCCGGCGGTGTTGACAGCAATGCACGAATACTCGATGGCGGGGTCGTCGTTTCGTCGTGACGTTATCTCCTCCTTCAACCGTTGACGACTTGCACGAGATAAATACGGTTGTCGAGTGTGGTTAGCAGTGTTCGGGGTCGCGCGTCTCTATGACGCCGAGATCATTGGTTTGAACTTGGTGGCACGGTGTGCGGTGGTGCAAAACGTCGTCGTCGTCGACGGCGATAGGTAGGTCAAGTAACTTTGCCGAAACGGAAATGAGGGGAATCGGGCGGCGAGATTCTCTTAAGGAGGTGGTGGTGGTGGTGATGCACGCACGCTTGCACTTGCTACAATCGAATTCCGTCAGTACGTTCGCTCGGCGACGAAGCACAGGCCCATCTGTTCGTTGCGGTTGTAGCGCAAGACGTCCGACTCCAACGGGTCCGTCCATTCCATGACTGACATTCGAGTCGTTTGCATTTTCACCACTAAAACGAAAAGCGGACCTGCAGTTTTGCCGTTTGCGACCAGCCCGTCGCGCTCCTCGTCCAGCTGCGTATCGTTGCCTGAATTATTACGCGCTTTCTCTCTCTCTTACGTGTGAATTTCCCCACCCATCAGCAGATACTTTTTCCCTTCCTTCAGCTTCGGACAGCCGCAGCTCAGCTGCTCGGAGGTCACCCAGAACTCCGACGCTCCGAGCGCGATGTCGAGCGTCTTCGGGCGCTTGTAGATCTTCTCCACCTAGATGCGCCACGTTACACTTGAGAGAGACCATGGGGTTTGCGTACGGAGATTTGCACTCGCGTCCAGTCGTCCTCCACGTCCCGTCCGACGACCGACATGAGCAGCGCTATACGTGTTTTGTGCATTGCGCTCGATTCTCTAGCCAAAATACCGTAATTCTTTCGGCAGTACTTCTTGTGATTCAGCCTGCGCATTGCCAGTCTACACTTCGGACACTCCTTCGAGTCTTTTCCCCCGTCGTCGTCGTCATGATCGGGGCGCGTGTTGACCGCCGTGTCCTTCGTCTCGACCACGTTCGCGACTCGTGCCTTCTCCGGGACGGTGAACGTCGCGCTCGGCAGTCCCATTGGAACGCACGGCTCGGCCGTGTTCCGAGTTTGGCGGAAGCCGGCCGCACATCGATTGCAGGTCAGTCCCGTCACGCCGGTCTTGCAAACGCACTGGCCGCTCGTCTGATTGCAGGCCTTCGAGATGGAGCCGACCGGGTGGCAGGAGCAGGCTGAAAGAACGGCATGCTCCCGTTTCCTCCCATCCCCTTCTTCTTTTTTCGTCTTGTTGCTCCAATTAGTCCCCTCGTGATCTCGTCGGCTTACACCGCCACCACCACCACCCACCCGACTACATCGGCGGCTCGCTTCCTTCCCGTCCAATCCAGTTCATAGGGCGGCGGCGGCGGCGGTGGCGGCTCGTGTTGCGCCCCGCTCCTCTCTCTCTCTTCTGTTCATCGCGATCTGCCCCTGGTGATTTGTCAGCGGCGGCCGTAGCTCGTCGCAGCTCACGTCGTAATCTCTAGCCCCAACGGGCGGGCGGGGGAGAGTGTCGGCAAATTGCTCCCCTCGTCTTGTCGTACACATCCTTTCTTCACGACATGTGTCGCTTCCTCTCCTCCCTCTTCGGCTGACTGAAGTGGTAGTCGTCTCTCTCTCTCTCCCAGTGGTTGTGAGGATGGATGAGACAAGGAGGGGGACGGCGGCGGAAGATCCATCAAAGGTACGGGGAGATCAGCAGCACCCGCACGACAGACAGTCTTCCCTAGTGGTGGCGCGTCTTTGTCTCGTCGAGGTTTGAATGCAACGAGGTAGCAGCAGCACTTGAGCACAGCCTCCTGCCACTTGTCCCGAAGCCGGGCATTCCGCGCAGACTACGTCTTCGTCGTGGTCATAATTTTCGACAGTCCATTGAGAACTTGATAAACCATTTTGACAATTTCTAGAGTACCGTAACCTCAGTCGTCATTTGAATCTCTCTTCCGTTCCTCCTCCTACGTCGTGGATCATCGTCACCCTCGTCGCCGGCATTCCCACAACCATTGTGTGACAGTCGCCTCGCCCATGTGCGTGTGTGCGAATGGGTTTAGCGCTCTGCGTATTGGTCGACGAGGAGGAGACAATGAGGGACGAGAGGCAGCTTACGCTCCATCGACCAGCACTCGCACATCGACACCCATTGAGAGACAGAGAGATGAGAATACGCACGCATGTGTGACCCCCGTCTTCTTCTTCTGAAGAGTGGGGCCAGCTGTTTGCTTTTCTCCCCCCCCCCCTCTTCCTTCCTGCTGACCTTGGTCCGGTTGTGCTGGGTGGTGTGTGACAACTGCTGCTGCTGCCCTCCTCAACCATGTGGGAGCGATTCGAAACTTTCCCACTGGCGGAAGACCGATTCGTCTGACACTCGGACGAGTTCCGGTCCGGGAAGGCCTTGGATAATTTTCCGAAGCAACACATTTTCTCCTTCTCTCGTCACGCCGCCCACCCAATGCCCTCTTACGGGACCGTCTTTTGGGAAGTATCTCCAGAGCAGGATACGAGTCTCAGCGAGCAGTCGGTCAGTCATCAACCCGCCACAATCTACCTTCATCATCTTCACTCTAGCCGTTGCCACCCACCGCCTCTCTCCTCCTTCCCAGAGACATAATTTACCCGCCCGTCCATCCCTGCCGCCCTTCCCGCATCCCCATCATCGCCTGCAACCGTTCCCCAGAGACAACTTCCGTCTACGCGGCGGTCGGTGTTTGCGCGGAGCCTGGCTGGGTGTCAATATGCTAATATCTGTGCGCACGGTGTCTTCTTTCCGCGAACAGACGGCAACAATGAGAGAGAGCGAAAGCTGAGCACGGCACCCCCCCCCCTCAACCACACCCTTCTTACATTTGCATGCCCGTCGGTGGGTGACAGGCAGCGCGGCGTCGCGGTAGTAGCCCGTCTTGCAGAGGTGGCAGTGCCGGCCGGCCGTGTTGTGCCTGCAATGGGACGCGACTAACAATGTGGCGGGGACGGGAAATCGGACGAGAGGAAACATGAGGAGACTGATGGTGCAGGCAGTGAGAGAACAAGGAGGAGATGAAGGGTTTCGACCCACCGACATCCCAGACAGACGCCGCCCGATCGACCGCCGCTCGCTCGGAAGACGTCCATGCTGAGCTGACAGCGTCGAGCGTGCAGGTTGCAGTTGCAAGCTGAAACATGACCCCCGGTCTTTTCGACTTCCGATGATGGCTGTTGTTCAAAGGCTTGGAAGGCGTTCGAAGAGCCTACTAGTACGTCGAACAGAATTTGCTCCTGTCAAGTTCTATCTGTCCGCTGTTGCTGCGCAAGAGTCTTTCGTCTCAAGTTATCTTCCACGCCGCTTCTTGTTCTGCCTGATCCGGCTCTGCGCACTTCTTTGCATGAGCGCGAGAGACGTACTACGCCTTTCTCGCATCTCCTCCTCCGCCGCCGCTTCGGTTCGTTGATCTCGCGAGGCGGCCATTTCACCGCGCCTTGCACACGAGACGGCGCGAACACATCGCAATCCTCCTCTGGCTGTGCATGGCTGTTGTTGTGTGAAAGTCCGCGCACCCGGTGCTTTTCACATTCTCGCTCCGCTCGTCTCCTCCCCCGCCCCCTCTGCATCCTCCCATCCCTTTCCCTCCATCCTGACGGGTATTACGCGATCGTATACACTGCAGTCTGTGTGAATGAATGCAGACCGAGCAAGCTTCCGCGCGCGCGCGCACTTTATGAGCGCGCGCACACGCCTCGAGAGCCGGCGAGGAAGATACAATGAGCGGCAGCAGCGGGGCGGGGGTGCTGTGCGCAGGTGCACCACTATATGCAGGTGCCGCCGTCGCTCCATCCTGGCCGACCAGGCTAAGCTCGCACTCGAGAGCGAGGTGTGAGAATTGGCGAGTGAAAGCGGGAACAATGTCTAATGGGGTGCGTACAGGCGGCTGCTTCCAGATGCACGGGGGCAGAGAGACAAGTGGCGGTCTCGAACAAACAGGCGGGACGAAGAAGAATAACAAGTCATTGTGTGCGGGCAAGTGCGCCGCAAATCGGAAGGCGTGCGCTATCGATCGATGGTCTGTCCGACTAGCGTTCTGCATTCAGCGTGAATCCCCCCATTCAAACAGAGCGAATGTCCAGGAACGAGAGGTGGGCGGTACAACTCGCGTCGCAACCTTGTTTCTCTCCCTCCCTGTCTCCCCCGGGAGTTGCGCCCTGCGTCCCCTCTTTCTTTGCGTTCCAACGGTGGTGGCGATTGCAAAGAGAGCGGCGAGGAATTGGACGGCGTACCACCACCGCCAGTGCTGGTCCTTTGGTCCACAGAAGCTGTGTGTGTAGGAGAGAGGAGCAGGGATACAAATCAAATCAAGTGCTGCCCCTCCTTCCCACCCGACCGGCTGCAGCCAAGGGGAGCCGAAGGGAAGAAATGAGGAGGAAGGATGCGGGTGGTTGATGAGAGGAGACACTCGCTACCGCCGCCGTCGCCGCCAGCGGCGCAGCAGGGCCAACAAACAACTCGGGCGGCAATGATTCGGCAGATACTCGTACTACTACTACTGCTGCTGCTACTAGCCTGGTCTGCGGCACTCGACATCATCGTGATGACGATGACTACACGGAAGGGAATTCAGGCGCTCGAAACTTGAATGGAAAACGCGCTCACCGACACACTGATTCGCGTTCGTCGCCGTCGCCCGCGCCCAGGGCCGATCGTAGTGGAACGGTTTGCATCTGACCGTGAATCCATGTTCACGCGGAACAGTTGAATCAACGTCCTCAAACCTCTCGCAATCCGGTCCGTCCGTGTTGTGCTTGCACTCGCAGACGTACTTCCCAGTGTTTTGGTCAAACGAGCATCTGGACGCGTGTCCGTTGCATTTGCAGCGTCCTCCCACCGCCAGCTCACTGAACGACGAAACGCATGTGACGATGAGCTCGGCGCATAAACCTGAGCGAGTAGAAGTAGCGGGCGCTGACTTCGTTCGACGTGCTGCTGCTGCTGCTGCTGTCATTGCCAGTCGCATCGTTCGAGATCCCGTAGATGTGGTTCTGGTCGACGGAGAGGCGACTGAAGGTTACGCGAATGTCGGTCGCCGTCACCCAATCCTGAGTCGCCAGTGTTTTATGGACGAGCAAACATCGTAAACGACACCTGAAGTACGGGCGACTGCTCAAACGCATAGGCAGATGGGCGATTTTCGAGCGTCGCAAACGCGACTCTTCCTCCCGCGCCCAATGTTGCCGCAGCGGTGGAGAGGACGTGGTCATCGGTGCAAATAGCCTCCTGAGATCGTCAAAATCGACTGGAATCATAGTCAACGATTATGCCGAGAACCTGTTCGTTATGTCGTCCAATCTTCGCGTTCGGCTCTCGTCCGTACATCTGACGGCATTGCGACGAATAGAACTAACATCTCGGCGCTTTCACATTCTTTGCGGTCTAATTTCACCTGCAACGGCTGCCAACTCTTCCCATGGTCCGTGGACTTGTAGAGGGCCAGTGATTCGGCCAGACGATTGCAGAAGGTAAGCGAGACGTAGGTGAGCTCGAACTTTTTCCCTAAACTCGTTCGTCACATACGCCGCGCACTCATTCGCACGGAAAACTGACCCAAACTCAGGGTGAGCGTCACGTTCGACAGTCGCTCGGCGCCCGTCTCGCTCGCCCAACACGTCGCATTCGTCGGCTTGTTCAAGTCCGTCAGGAAGGAGGCCGGGTGCGCGAGTCCATGCGAGGAGCGCGCATCGCAGACCTATTTCCCCTCTCTTCGCCCAGATCCTTTATCATCATCAGTCTCGCCTCGCATCGCTCCCTCGGTACACCGTGGTCGTCCTCCGTCAGGGTGCACAGCGTCTCGGGTTTCGCCTGGCCGCATACGCTCGAAGCCACGACGGGCTTGCCGAACGCCGCGTTGATAAAGTCCGGCACACACCTCACGGCTCGTCCGGCCGAGTCGTAGCACGGATCGTGGGAGGGCGATCGAAGCGAGAACTGCAGGCGCTCACTTTGGCCCAAACGTTGTGTGCATTTCACCTGCGAAAAGTAGGCGCCCTCGACCAGTGCGCCCTGTTGCGAGCAGCACAGTAGCAGCAGCAGCAGTAGAGCGCTTCGAATCATTTGTCGTGATTAATCGCGGCGATGCTTCTTTCTTCTTTACACTTGAGCGCGGCGGCGACGAGAGAGAGAGAGGACGATGTCCAATTAGTCGTCTGCGTCGGTGGCTGCGGACATTCGAGGTCGCGCCGCGTCAAGCCGGGACGAGATTGAGGAAGCAGAGTATGGACGGAAGAGATGCACAAGGTGGCGGTGTGGTTGCAGCACGCAAGGAGGCGGGGCTTGGTCCGGAGCGAGCGAGCGAGGGGAAGGGGGGAGGGGAAGAGTGGGCGGCGAGCACTTGTCATCATCCCCCTCCTCCTCTTTCTTTCTCAGAATGAAGGGAAGACAAATACGGGACACGACTTCCGCTCATCCCCAACATCGGATTGTGCACAGTAAGTTTGGAAGAAATGCGCACGGAGCAATGAGGCTGAAAAGTCACAGGAATGCCATGGTCGATCTGTCGGGTCAGTAGCCGTTGATCACAATATTCAACCAGGTGGCGAACTGCAGCAGAACGAGGCAGGATGTATGGTGACTACATGACCTCCTCATGATGATGATCACGTGTGTAGAAAGTTAGTACCGTACCCCTAAAGACGAGACAGGCAGACAGATGTGAGCCGCTGCCCTTAGAGCAGAAGCAGATGTGAGAACGAGATCTCGGCCTCGTCGTGGTCGTCGGATGTAGCGAGCAAGCGAGAGCGCGCACGGCTACCAGAGCTGCGCATGCAAATGCTCGTTCTCACATTTACAATAGCTCTCGCTCGCTCGCTCGGTCGCTCTCGCATTCTGTGGGGATGAAGAAGGAGAGGTCTCCACCACTCAGTTGGGCAGCGCCCAGTCCATGGAGAGATGCGCATCTGAAGCAACTTTACGAGGAGGACTTCGTTGCGCATTCTTCGACAGTCACAACTCGTCGTCGTCCTCGATTTGCATTTATTATTCGATTGCGGCAACTCGATTTGAACGACTGCCGTTGAGAAATTTGCACAGAGCTCGTCTGTAGTGTGCTACGAACGTGAGTAGAACCACGGCGTCCACGACAGGCTCAAGAATGACGGCCGTCAAGGCGATGGACATCGTAAAGCGAAGAAGATCTTGGCTGCACGTCGGCCGTCTGTTTATCACTCGGAAGCCCTACCGAATGCAGGCTGCAAGCGACGCGGCGAGAACAGTCAAGCCAACGATCAGGTGCACGAGGAATTCGACTGGTTTTGGTCTCTAGCAGTCTGGATTCAAGAATGCCCCCACCTAACAAGGCGCGCAGGTATCTGGTTTGTATTTTCACCAGTTTGGCGGAGCGCCAGAGGCTCTTCAGTTGCCGCAATCGATACAGACAAAGAGCGACGAAAGCGACTGGGCAAACAATTGCGCCGGCTTCTCCTTCAAGCGCGATCAAGATATACAGCCAGTCGGGCCAGAAGTCTCGGCCGAATCGTAGTGCGAACATTTGTCGACCGGGCGACAGGATTCCGATCTTCGCGATTCACAATTGTGTTACAAAATGGCACCTTTTCGACGACGTCCGCGCTCATCACAACGTCGATATTACAATATCGCAATCCTAACAGTAAAAGCGTAGTCACATATAGTAGTATCGCGAAGTTCAGAGCCACGAAAAACGGCACGGTTCCAGCGCGGTGCGCAAATTTATCAAAGATTTCGATGAACTGCGACAACTTAAAGAAACGGAGCACTTCACTTCTGAGTTTCGAGGTGATTTTGCAGTTACAATAGACACTCTGGCTTACCTGTAGAAGAAGCCCATACAAAAGACGATTCCGACGCAAACGATTGGTTCCAGCAGCGCGGCCAATATGACGAGCTTCGGGAATCTGGCAGCTGTCGTTACAACCAGATAGATGCGCGGCCCATCGCCAGTTACAACAAACAGCTCGATCGCAATACAGTATACGACGTTCACGACGAGAATCCAAAAGATAAGCGACGCTAGGCAATGCTTGTAGCCGTTCATCCGCGCTGGACTCTGGACTCGTATTTGGTTGCATTTACCAACAGAATGCATCCAACTTGTGAGAGAATGAAAACGATGAGAATAGTACTGAAAATCGCCGAAGAAATGGCCGGGAAATGCAGGGTTTTGTTGTCAACGACGGAAGTAACACTGGCAGACATTATTTCTTTGTTGGGGTTCGACGGAATGGAGGCCGAAGGGGCGCCGTGGCCGCCACCGCGAAAAGGAGTCAGAGTGTATATGACAGATGTTTTGACAACATCCCACGCATCACAACCATGTAATCGATGTGCGCAAGACACGCTTTCACTGCATGAACAGAAGCAGCAGCTGTCTCGGCAGCTGAAACAGCGAGTTCGCCGAGACACTCGTAGGCTATCACCGTGTTGACGTGCTGTCAATGTGTGTAGTGCAGATTCTGACGAATCGCTGGTAATTCCCTATGCGGCCTCCTCTCCGCTGCGAAGTCACTAGCAGCTACCGATTCTTTCTCCTCTTTATTCCATCTGCGACCAGAATGGTTACCACTCGGAAACGATAGTGTAAAACCGGATGACCGGAGTCTTGGGTATTTTGAAGAACTGCCGTACCACATTCCGATAGTGGTGCACGAACGTGAAGAGAACTACGGCGTCAGCGACAGGTAGCAGAAGTAAAGCAAACACGGCGATTGGTATGGTGTACGGCATGTAGATATTACTGAATTATTGTTATACACTAGAAAATCAGCAATTCCACAAGGTAAGCGCACTTTATGCACGCCGTCAGCGCGCCAACGACCACGGTGGTTGCGACGCAGACGTGGCAGCCAAATTCCACTATATTATTGAGGAATTTGCAATTTGCATACAAAAACGTGATTAACCTCCTAGTGCTTTGAGGTAAGTTCGCTGCAACTCGAACGCCCTTCTCGACGTTGAGAGCAGTTTCAGTCGATGAAAACGATAAATGCAGAGGCCTACGGTGGAGAGCATCATGCTGAAGATGACGACCTCGCCGAGGCATGAGACCAAGGTTGTCTTCAGTGTAGACCAGTCAGGGCGCCCAAATCGGGCGGCAAACAGTTGGCCCGGCGATATGGTCGGGCGGGAAGATTGAAACTGTGCGAAAAGTGAAGTAATTTCAGTCGAAATTTGCACCAGCGCGAAGACGCCCGGTCCGACAATGACGCTAATGTCATAGGCGGACTGAATAGAGAGGGAAACTGCGCATCCGAGAGTGATAATAGTAAGATTGAGAACGGTAAAGAAGAGCACAGTCCCGAGTCGGGCGGCAGTCTGATCGAAGACGCGCAGGAATGCTGAAGTCGAGTCGACGCGGAGGGCTTCAGCCCTGCAACTCGATCTTCTTCATTTTCATATCTTCTCTCCTCTTTACTCCAAAGAATTCTTTGCAGAAGAGATGCACAACAGACCTGTAGAGGAATCCGAGCATAAAGCAAAAAGCGACGCTTCCAAACGGAGCCGTCACAGCACAATACGGCACTAGGTGCGGCAGCGGGATCGGCGTAACCACGAGAATGTAGCTGCCATCGATTCCATCGCCAGACACCACGAAATAGTCGAAGGCGATTGCGTAGATCATGTTGAGCCCCGTTATCGAGAATACGAGCGAGGCCAGGCAGAATTTGTAGGCGTGCATCGCGCGCGGGCTCTGCAGTGTCACCGATCACGCGCCGCATTTGAAGCATGCGAGCTTTGTCAGAGAAGCAATGTACACAGGCAGGCTAGCGGTAAGAACGTCACCAAGACTCCATACATTCGAGAGGATGAACGCGACGAGCAGCAAGCTGAAGACGGCCGATACGTAGCCCGCGACGCGGACGACGAGCGGCACCGCCATGATGCTCATCACTGTCGGCGCCATCTCTGGAAAATGCGCAGCGCTTCTCATTGTGTAGAAATCGCTACCCTACCATACGCGCGTATGGTTGCTGCGTTGAAACTTGAACCCGCCTTTGGTCTGATGGATTGCGCCGCCAGAAACTAGAAACGGTTCGTCGTCGAACAGGCAGACAGGTGAAACTCGTTGTGCTACGGCGTGCTGACAAGCGAATGCATGCACTAGACGGAAACAGATGTTTTGTCTTTGCGCGAACGGTTGGGAGAATTCCAGTCCACCCGTGAGCACCACATTCGTCCACTGACATGTCCCGAAAATGGCGCACGACTGAGCCTTGGACCCGGGTCACACGGAAAAGGCACGAAGACACTTGCAATAGACTGAATTTTACGAGATCTTTCGCTGCTGTGCAATGCAATGACCCGCAGTAATGATGAGGCAACTCGCACGTCTACAGCCATCATTGTCTTTTCCGCTTACTCCGTTCGATTGAATTGGGATGCGACCGGAATGGTCACCACTCGGAGACGGTAGCGGAAACTCGGATGACCAGAGTCTTGGGTATCTTGAAGAACTGCCGCACTACGTCCCGATAGTGGCGCACGAACGTGAAGAGAACTACGGCGTCGGCGACAGGTAGTAGAAGTAGAGAAAACACGGCGATTGGTATGATGTACGGCATGTAGATGTTACTGAATTATTATTAAGCATTAGAACCAATCGTGTCACAAGGTGGGCGCACTTTATGCCCGCTGTCAGCGCGCCAACGACCGCGGTCATTCCGGCGCAGACGTGGCAGCCAAACTCCACTATATTATTGAAGAATTTGCAGTTGGCACACAAAGACTCGACTAACCTCCCAGTGCCTTGAGGTAAGTCCGCTGCAACTCGAACGCCCTTTCCGACGTTGAGAGCAGTTTCAGTCGATGGAAACGATAAATGCAGAGGCCTACGGAGGAGAACATCAGGCCGAGATTGACGGCCTCGTTGAAGCATGAGATCAAGCTCGTCTTCAGTGGAGACCAGTTAGTGTGCCCAAATCGGGTGGCAAATAGTTGACCCGACGATATAATCGAGTGGGAGGATTGAAACTGTGCGAAAAAATAAAGCAATTTCGGTCGCGAATTTGCACCAGCGCAAAGACGTCTGGTCCGACAGTGACGTTAATGTCATAGACGAACTGAATAGAGAGAGTAGCTGCGCATGCGAGGGTGATAAGAGTGAGATTAATGACGATAAAGAAGAGCACAGTCCCGAGCCGGGCGGCAGTCCGCTCGAAGGTGTGCAGGAATGCTGAAACCGAGCCAATGCGAAGCGCTTCAGCCCTGCAACTCGATTTTTCTTTCTTCCTTGCTCCAAAAATTCTTTACAGAAAAGATGAACAACAGACCTGTAGAGGAATCCGAGCATAAAGCAAAGCATGATGCTTCCAAACGGAGCCGTCACAACACAGTACGTCACCAAGTGCGGCAGCGGGATCGGCGTGACAACAAGGATGTAGCTGCCATCGATTCCATCGCCAGACACCACGAAATAGTCGAAGGCGATTGCATAGACCATGTTGAGCACCATTACCGAGAATACGAGCGAGGCCAGGCAGAATTTGTAGGTTTGCATCGCGCGCGGGCTCTGCAGTGTCACCGATCGCATAGTCCCATTGGTAGATCTTTGGCCGCATATCTTTCATGCATGCATATTTGCTACCCTGTAGGGGGAGAAGCACTGCTCAAGAGATCACGCGCTGCATTTGAAGCATTCAAACCTTACCAGAGGAGCAATGTACACAGGCAGGCTAGCGGTAAGAACGTCACCAAGACTCCGCACTTTTGAGAGGATGAACGTGACGAGCAGCAAGCTGAAGACGGTAGACACGTAGCCCGCGACACGGATGACGAGCGGCGCTGCCATGATGCTCATCACTGTCGGTGCCATCTCTGGAAAATGCGCATGCGCCCCTCATTGTATAGAAATCGCTGCCTTACCACACACGGTACGTGCCGGCGCCAAAAGTTGCCGCATAGGCGTATGGTTGCTACGTTGAAATCCGAACCCGCTTTAGGGCTGATGAACTGCGCCACCTGAAACTAGAAACGGCTCGTCGCCGGGCAGGCCAGACAGGTGAAACGCGTTGCGTTACGGCACGCTGGCAAGCGAACGCATGCACAACACGGAAGTAGATGTTTCGCCTTTGCGTGAACGGCTGGGAGAATTCCAGTCCACCCGTGCACATCACATTCGTCCACTGACATGTCCCGAAAATGGCGCACGACTGAGTCTTGGAGCCGGGTCACACGGAAAGGCGCGAAGACACTGTTGCAATAGGCTGGGTTTTACGAGATCTCCTACTGCTGCGCGGCACAATGGCCCGCAGTAATGATGAGGCAACTCGCACGTCTACAGCCATCATTGTCTTTTCCGCTCGATTGAATTGAGACGCAGTATGCGTGTTAGATGAATTCTACGCCAGCTACACTGGCACGCCTTCGAAGCGACGCCACAGTACAACGCCGTGCCATCAACTTCCTCATCAATTTTGCACTGGGGCAAGGTTTTTCGAACGCTCACGCGAGCAAATGCAGGTAATGAGTCGACACGCCTACGATTTATTCGCCCATTCTCGATACATTCCTGCTGCCCGTTTGGTGTTGTGCGTGTGTTAGGAAGCCGGTGCTCACGCCCATGTAGACAGTCGCGCGGCCCAGCAGGATGACGTTCGAACAAGCAGAGCGCACAAGCATAGCACATCAGATTCGTGTTGAGGTGAAACACTTCCAGCAGAAGGTCGACGGGCTAGGGTGTTGAGAGAGCGGTCAGATCACAGCGACGCAGACTTCGCATGAGATCGCTGCCGGTGAACTTGGAGACTGGCGAGCTTGGAAGCTGGCATAAGTAGATTCTAATAGCACTGTCGAAATGTGGACTACGCGGGCTTGTTGTTGATCTTTGGTAAGGATAGTGACGGTAGGGGGTACCAGATATAGAAATTTCACTTGTGTCTGGCATTTTGCACATCGTTGAACCCAAAAGAGCTGAAGCCTGCGAGCGGTTCAGATCCACTCTGACAATGCCAGCGGGATCGGTAGCATGATTTGCGTCAGATTGTCTCTCGCCTCTCACGCTCGCACGCTATTTCGCCGCGAGAGACCGTGTCAGGGGAAGAGACACCCGACAGTCAGACACAAATCATGCTACCGATCCTGCTAGCGTTGTTAGAGCACCTCAATTCTCAGCCACATGAGCCTCATCGATAGAGGCTGTCGATTCATCGATCGATGCTTCAGTCCGGCTGTGTATTCCGCGGATCAATCAGTCGTGGAGTTTGTTGCAGTCGTCGGCTGTTCCCTAAACATTGCCGTCATTGCAACCTAGCGTCCACACAACCGGCAAAAGCATGTGACTCATCACCCCGTACGGGGCGTTGATATCAGGAAGCGACGATGACTCTCTTTCCATTCGTGTTTTCCCATCACTCTCGCTATCAATTGCTTCAGGTACCTTGGACCACGTCGGGGATGTCTAGACTTCCGTTATTCCTGTTACTTCTCACCGTCATAGTCTGGATATCTGTCGCACCAGCTGAAGAAAGTCGATCGATCGAAGCGAGGCGACTCGCCAGAAAGCGTATGCCTTTTCAGTGCAGGCGTGACAGTGGTAATAAGGCGCGATGATGTAGAATCTCGGCACGGAGACCTCTTAATCGTAGATGAGGCTCGCCAATTCTCGCCCCCCGATCCGTTGGCGGACGACTGCACAAAGTCTAATGCTTGAACATTTCATCTATCCTCTGATTTAGGCTCATTTGCCGCCCCAACTCCACATCGGTCAGATTTTTCATCGTTGGCGACACGGGCGGTCTCCCGATTTGGCCATGGGTCTCGAGAGCGCAGAAGAAAGTCGCAAAGCAGGTGGTTCAGCAGCGCAAAGGCACAATTACAGATGGCGATTTAGATGATGAAGGTGGCTCAGCAGCACGGCGTCGACTTTGTCGTCAATGTCGGCGACAATTTCTACTTCACTGGAGTGTCCAACGATCGAGATCACCGATTCAGCGTAATTGAGACCGTTTCGATCGTTTCGCTCGACGATGAAAGCTATTTCAGACGTCTTTCGAGGATGTTTACGGAGGTGATCTCCGCACTGTGCCTTGGTATTTCGTGGCCGGAAATCACGATCATTTTGGCAACATTTCCGCGCAGGTTGCGTATTCTGCCAGGAGTAGACGATGGTATGTCGGCATTGTGATGGGGGGAATTTTAGTACAGGCGCATGCCCTCGCTTTTTTACCGATCAATCTACGAACTGTCGGACGGTACGCGTCTGGAGTTCGTCTTCATCGACACCATTGAGCTTTGTGGTAAGTCGCGTTGCACTTGAGCGATTTTTGTGCACAGGCAATACGGCCGACGTCGAGAATGGCGGTTTCCTTGACATGATCACCTCGGGATCGCACGATCCCCAGGGTCCGGAGAACGCAACTCAGGCCGAGATTCATTGGCAGTGGATTGAGCAGCAGCTAAAGAAATCAAAGTAGGCTTTTCGCTTCCGCACTGTGAATGCCACTTTAGAGCCGACTACCTGTTTGTCGTGGGACACTATCCCGTACTTTCCGTGTCTTCTCATGGTCCTACTCGCTGTCTAAGGAGTCGATTGGATGCTTTACTTGCGAAATATGGCGTCTCTGCCTATCTGGCTGGGCACGATCATACACTTCAGGTTTGCACAGTTTCGAGCAGCGCAAGTGGATTGCAAATTCAGCACCTCGCCGTGCGAGTCGATTCTGACGACCATGATGATATTCACCACACCGTCACTTACGTGGTTTCCGGCGCGGGAAGCCGAACGGACACGTCGATGAAGCATTTGCACGATGTTCCCCCTAGAGCGCTGCAATTTCAGTACGTTTTGAGCGAAAATGCAATACAAGCATGCTTCAGCTGGCCTCAGACCGGCTGGTTCAATCCTCTCAGGCAACTGGGCTTCGGGGGCGGTGGATTCATCGACGTTTTCGTAATTCTCACATTGGAAATGGTGATTTATTTACAAGTTCAGGTTGATTCCACCGTTCGCACGACGATGCGCTTCCTCGATGCCGACGGAGTGGAGCTGCACTCGTTGATCCTCGGGCCGAGGAAGAATATTGTCAAGAAGAACAGAGTTTAAGCGACGAGGCCATGTGTCTTGAGGGCGATGTTCACTTGACGAACTCGAACGCATTCTCTCACTTGCAATCTTGTTGAACATGATGATGATCGATCCTCTTTCAAGACAATCATCGGGTCTCTGGTTTAGGTGTGGTGAATCTCCAAAACTTTGAGCCAAATCTGGACAGTCTCTGTGGCATAACAATCGAACAGCATGAACATCTCTCACTCTGACGTCGAAGTATGAATCTGGCCGCGATCTGTTGTTGATGGTGTCTAGCAGACAGTGGATTCTATTTCTGCTCCACATATGCGGATCCACAGATCGATACTTTGAAAGTGCATTCCTTGTCGGTGTGCGAGAAGGCGATGTCTTATTGCATTTCTTCTGCCACAGTCTGGTGACAGCGTCTGTGACTATTCTTCGGTCTCCAGTTTTGATATTTATTTCAAAACTTTTATCATTCGCAGGCTTGAATTCGGTCCAATCCCTGCGGTGACTAATGTTGTTCATGTCTTCCTCTCCAAAAGTACTTTCCTACTACGTATCGACGACGGCAGCAACAACAATAGCAGCAAGTATGATGCAAATTGAGGCTAGATGTCTATAAATCCGTGACTCTGCAATCGTACGGTCACTCGACCCTCGATTCGCTCTCTCTTCATCGGAAATGTCGCTCCGTCTCCTAGTCATTCTCTGCCTTGTGCTCATCTCGATCACTGTGTCCGTTCACGCGGCGCCGAGCAGCATCAAGGCAATTGCGGCCGCGGAACCTGGCAGCAAGGCGATTGCGGCCGCGGAACCTGGCAGCAAGGCGATTGCGGCCGCGGAACCTGGCAGCAAGGCGATCGCGGCCGCGGAACCTGGCAGCAAGGCGATCGCGGCCGAGAAACCTGGCAGCAAGGCAATCGCGGCCAAGAAACCTCGAATCGTGTGAAATGTGCCGACTATATTGATGTCAGAATTCTTCGTGTCGATGTTCTCAATAAATTGTCACTCAATC
>JACMII010000420.1:0-18862 GCA_014805405.1 Bunonema sp. RGD898
AATTCGAATCATCCCAACGCACGTAGTTTCCGTTTGTGATCTCCAAACCTCTCTCATCTGTGTGGGGAGCGCGCGCATGACGAGGCCAGTCGTCCGCGGTGCGGAAAGTGTTTCATTTCGGTGAAGCCGGGAGAGAGCTCTCTTCTTTCGTATGTCGTCGACTAGCGGTGAGGACAGTAGCGTAGGAGGGGCGTTGGCTCTCTGAGCGAGGACATGCTCTTCCTCCCCGGCTTCACTCGATGCAACTGAAACGCGGGGGGGTTTCCGCACCGTGAGAAACACGCCCATCAGCGAGTCTGGTAATTTGAGTGACTACACAATAGGACACCGATCCCAAGCGATCCCAGGTCTACTACAACAGCAACACGCCCGGACAATGAAGTTGTGCGAAACAGAGTAATGGCTGTGTGCATGCGTTATCTGCGAAATGGATAAAGCAAACCATCATCATGATGCAGTGTGACTTTGACAGAATGCACGGCGTAGGTTTGCTAATTGTAAGGGCAATAAACACAAAATCACCCCACCAACGAATGACGACACCACGGTAGGCAGTTGACGAGGTGTCACCGTGATCATGTGCGCGTACACAGAACTTGTAGGACAATGGGCGAAAGTGTTGTCCAGGTGACTTGACGAAGTATTACAGTTTTTTCTCGCCTTACTCATGAACGGGGAGGAATGCCCACACCGGAAGCGAAGAGGAAGAGTGTAGATGGACCACCTGTGAAACAAGCACGGTGCACATACGAACAACGGACTGCTCCCCTTCGCTTTCTCTCTTTCTCTCACTTTATCGGAAGCGCGCGTGTGACATTTCACAACGCGGATGTAGTACGCAATGATCGAGTAAGGTAGATAGCATGGAATTCAAGTTTTCCGAGGCGATGAAAAACCCGCGCTTGAGCGACAATGCAATTCGCTGCGGTGACCGCGTGCGCTCGCGACAGTGAAACGATTTCCACTTTGCCCGTGTTTTAGCTTACTCAACAAGAGATGGGTTCGTTCTCGCAGAGGATGGCTGCGTCTACTCCGTGACATCTCAAAAATCAAAGCCCTGCCTGAGCGACTCGTTGAAGGGATTCGGGAAAATCAGTTTCCAAAGCCTACTTACAGACATTCTATGTAGTACGGGCAAGATGCGAGCTGCAGGGGGCGCAAGTGAATATGAGGAATGAGATCGGCATCATCGTTTTGGTCTTGTGCACGCGTGCGGCGTGCAGGAAGTGAAGAAAGATGGGTGTGTTCAGTCGTTGTGCACGCAAGCGAGATTCGCCGAGCGTTTTACTGTGTAAAATGTGGCTGCAGTGGCTAATGCAATCGTGGCGAAGCATCACCTTTTGTTCCCGCAATAACGCGTGCTGCCGATCACAGTCTGGCACAAATTGACGACCGACGCCATGCAATAAAGCATACCTTGGTCTGGTCAGCGTTCTGTGCATTCCATTTCATCTGCCCATTCCCGGTGACCTTTCCACCAACTTGGGATACGGCTCAAGAACTTAAAATGTACGTGTGTCATCAGTCTCTGCCGTTCACTTTCCCATATCTCCCTTCTTCTCCCTTTCCAGATTATCAGTAATTTGCGCCAGCTATGCCGCCATCACGATAGTTCTCTTTGTGCATCACACGCCCAGCCTCTGACAGTCTTTTCGGCGATGACGAATGTACATCGTTTGTCTGTCTGTCCGTCTCGCTTCTTCCACAACGATTGAGGCACGCCTCGCTGGATGGCGTCTTTTCTCTCACCTTCCAAGAAGCGGTTTTTCATCCGTCGGTGGTCAGCGCGCCCGCTGTCCGTGCATGCAGACTATAACAAGGCTCATCGCCTGCAGTGTCTGCCGGCCATTTTCCTCTCTTCTTCTTCTGCTTCTTCTTCTCTTAGCATCACATCATCGCTGCCCACTTTCTCTGCGCCCCGCCTCTTCTTGTTGTGTCGCGCACAGTTGCTTCGAGCATATAACTACCCTCCCCCGCTTTTCTGCTTCGCCACTCCCCTTCATTGCTGGCGTCGCCGCCGCCGCCACCGCTGTATTGTCCTCTTTCGCTTTTCTGGTCGCGGTCACCCCCCCCCCTGCTGGCCGGGAAGAAGACTGTGCGTCTCACTAATTAGCTTCCCGTATGCGTAACTTGTTGTGTGACCAAGTGCGCGACGAGAGGAGGAAGAGCGAGCGAGCGAGCGATGAGGATGGACTAAAATGGCCGCCTATTCCAGAGACAGGAAGAGGGGAGGAAGAGAGAGAGACGGAGACGAAGACGAATGATGATGACAGGCAGACGGAGGCAGACCGGTCAGTACGGACGAGCAGACTGGGAGAGGCGCGGCTAAGCGCAGAACGCGCGCGCGCGTGAAGCGCTCCCCAGTCAGACGGCAAGCCGTAGAAGACTGCTTTGTCGGAGGCGGATTGCCAGCAGAGCGACGGGACGGCCGTATGGTATTCCACTCGCAAGGGCGAACGGATTCCTTCGGTCTTACCGTGCTTTTATAGCGCCCATTTCCAAAGTTTCCAGGCACGTCCAAAAGCGACACACCGCAGGATGCCGCCGTTCTGTTCGCACGCTTGCGGCTGATTTGAATGGTGTTCAGTGTTGTGCGCTCTCCATTTCGGTAGATTTCCACCGCCACTCTGTCGTTGTTGTTGCCGTGCTGTGCGAGAAGGCGAAGGGTACGCGCTTATCAACGCGCCAGTTTCTCGCAATGAACGCATTTACTGCATTTCAGAGGCGGAAGAAAGACGACCAGGAAGATCAATGTGTTTGTGCCTTTTCTACATAGTGTGTGCATAGATTGCCCAGTCTAGACAAATTGTGCAGATTGAATGGAGACGAGTACGTGACCTTGCATATTCTAATGTTTTTAAGAAATCCCCCCCCCCTTCGCTCTCAGAGACTATTCGGCATGGTAATGTAAGTCTTCTTGCCAATTTGCCATGAGGCGTGCCATGCAGATTGAAATTGCGCACATGCAAATGTGCTCTCTCTCTCTTCTCATTCACCCTCTTGACTTCTGTTGTCGCTGCAACATTGCACCCCCACGCCACCATTCTCCTGAGCCAGCCACTTGTATTTGGGCGCGGCACGCGTGCCTTGCATTCTCCACGCCCTAGGTAGGGCGAGGTACACCTCGCCGGGGGATTATCGTCCTCTGCCGCCGCGACTTCTCTCTCTCTCCCCTACCTTTCAGAGAGGAGAAGGAGGGGGAGGAGGAGAGAGTCGAGTGCTCCATCTACAGACTACTGGATTTCGGCCTTCTCTTCTCTCATCCGTGTTCCGGCTGCTCAGGCAAGAGCTCGCGCACAGGTGTCCGGAGCATGGCGGAGAAAGTGACGCGCACGCACTCTCTCTCTCTCTCCTTGTCTAGACCACTCGACCAGACTCGACGGTGCACGGCATGCAGCACGCATGTACATACGTGGGTGTGGTGTGCGTATGTACTTGCGAATCCGTGCAAATTTCACCACTTCCACCTGCGACGAGTGTGTGCGTGTGTCTGCATGGGGTTGAAGGAGGAGGAGGAGGGGGAGGGGGAGGGGGAGGGGGAAGGAAGGTAGTGAGAATCTCTTCGCCCGCTCTGCCCAATCAGCGCACCCCATCTCTCCCTCTCGCGCTCGCGCACGAGCGTGTGCTCCATACCCGAGCGCGCGAGTGTCTCCTTCTCTTCCCCCTCCCCCCTTCTGTCCTCTATATTCCCTGTTCTGCTTCCAGCCAGTGCGAGATGAGCCGAGAGCAGCGCCGCTGCTAACGACTACGACGAGCACAACAGCCGGTGCACTCAAAGCGAGAGGAGATGCGGTCGACAACGACAATGACGACGACGACGCTCGGGCTTGTCGTCGTCGTCGTTCTGACGCTGATTGTCGAACTCGACGCGAGACAGCAGCAAGTCGCGGAGAAGCCAAGGAGTCTGCTGAACCGACAGCAGTGGCACGCCGTTCGCGCCCAGATCAGGCCGCAGAATCGGCGCGGAGGGTTGGTGCTGGGTCGTGACGACGAGGCCGTTCGAACCACACAAGCGCCCATGCGCTTCGTTCGGCGACGCGTCTTCAGAAGGCAGAGCGGCAACTGGATCAGGTCAGTCAGTGTGATGGAGGAGGATGTTGCTACATCTCGCTGGGGGCGCCAGCTCGTTACTGCGTCCTCGTACGATTCGTTCTCGTTTGCGGAGCACTGTACATAACTACCGCTACCCATTCAAGATCTATCAAATTGTGACGTTGGAGGGGGAAAATCTAGCATCCATGACCATGTATGCGCGCTTGCTTATTCGGATGACGACAATTTCTCTGCCGTGCGCTCACTGTTGTTTAAAGACGTTCAACGGTCAACGACATTGTTGCTGTGTATGTATCGAACAGAAGGTCCTTCCTTACACCGATTTCTTTGTCTCGAATTACGCTTGACTGTTCTCTACGTCATTTTGCCGCCCCCTCCCTCTATTTCCCTGACACAGCACCCCCAGTGCACACTTACAGTCAATCGTATTGTGACTCGCACCTGCGCTATTATTGTGTAGCTGGTGTCTTCGTGGAGACACGCTAATTGCTCCTCCACTCAAAGGGAGGGAAAAACGCCTCACTTCTCGGCTCTTGGTTCGCTGCCGCTCAAGTGCGGTGTTGACAATTTCCCACACATCCACCACGCGCAGAGTTTCCCCGTATTTTGAACGCACTCGAGAAGACGGCGACGACCGCCGCCGTCGCCTCCGTCTCACATGCCCTTAACCCCCGGCAATTTGGTCTACGGGCACAACCAGTTTCCAACACGTCTAGGCACTCGACTCCTCACTTGGGGGGTACGGCCTGTCGTGCACGCGCGAAAATTAGGCGTGCGTCTTGACAAGGCTCCAAAGCCCGTCTAGCACCACAGGCGAAGCAGAATCTTTGGTCAATTTTCAGAAAGTCGCCTGTCACACCGCTTTTGCATTGCTCACTCTCGCCGCCGCCGTTGTTGCTTCCCTCTCTCGTGCGTGCGTTGTCTGAAGTCTTGCGTGTGCGCGCGCGCACGAACGCCTGCAACTGCCTAATTTGGGTAATTCTCGTGGTGAGCGGGAAAACGGGGGCGGCAATTGCAGCAGCGAGAGCGGACGAGAAGCAATGATTAATGCGAGCAGTGAATGCACGATCAATACGTGCGCGGTGGAGTGTTGTCACAGTTTACAGAGACGGGGCGAAATTGCAGGAACAGAGAAGGAGAGCGCTGGGAAAGCCGCTTTAGTTGCACACCCTTCTTTGCGCGCGAGAGAGGGAGGAACAGGAGATCGGAACAGCAGAGACCAACCACCACCGTCGCCGGGAATCGCTCCTCCCACCCCCGTCCGAACAAAACAAGCCAAGCAAGTCGAGGCGGCGGAAATCTTACCGCGAGCAAATCTAGGGATGGCAACTTGACAGAAACGACTCTAAGCCTGTCGAATCAGATCACTGCCCCTCCTCCCTGGATGTCATGCTTTAATGGCAAAGCGAGTAGCTCGGAACAATTGAGCACAAACATCACCATCCACCCCTCCAGGTCGCGGGTGTTTAGCGAACGGAGAGCGAGACGTCCGAACACAAGGCCTTATCGCAGGTATGCACGCGGCTCGCCCGTGCTCGCGCTCTCGGACGAGGACGCCGACGTGATCGAGCAACGATCGAGCGGACTGGCGGCCGTGCGACCGGCTCGCATCCAACGACGACCGGTGTCGACGGGCGGTGCTCGCGCCGCCTCGCGCAGCCGCAGTCGCTTCTTCCCTCGCGCCGGACCGGGCGCCATCGGATCGTCGGCGCAGGGCAACGTGCAGCGCGACTCGGTGGTGCCAGACGCAGCGCAGGGTCCGTGCGTGTGCTCAACCTTGCGTATCTCGTGTGTGATTGAGAGAGGACTCGAGTCGACTGCCGCTAGACGAAACGCATTTCAGTCAAAGCGATCTCTCGCGCTAGTTGTGCGGAGTGTAGGATCGATTCATCCTACACAAATCCAATCAAACTCTTCGCGCAATGACTCCTGGTCGAGTGCAACAGTATTGGCACTCTAAATATGTGCGCGTCGTCATCATATGCATGATGAGCGGACTCGGTATTTTCGCCCCCGAGAAGGTGTCAACATTTTGGTCGAAGCTGTAGAACGCCTCTCGTCGGAACAACCGCCAGGCATCAAACACAGACACGAATTTAGATTCGCCGGTGCCCCCGCTCACCGTGACGGCGGAGGACTTTGACTGGCGCCGGGAGCGGCTCCGACGAGCGCCAGACGACGACGCTACGGCTTTGGAGGATGCAAAGGAACTGGCCGGGCGACTGTCGCGTACTACGTTGGCCGTCCGAACATTCGATCCGACGACGGGCGAGGGTGGAACCACAACGCCCGTTCCGCAGCCCCTGCCCCAGGTCCAGGTCCCGGTCCAGCAGATTGTCACCTACCAGCAACCGGTGCCACTACCGCCGCTTCAACAACCGGTTCAGCAGCAGCAACAACAACAACAACAGCCGGGCGTGATCGTCTTCCAGGTACGGAGAGACAGGCAGTCTTCTGCATTCTTCATGTTTCCCACATCATTGTCACAAGGCGTTCGATCTGTGAATCTCAGCCACACACATATATACGCAGTTCGATACGACGCTTTTTGCAGCCGGCCCAATCGCCCGTGCCAATCGCGGCGACGTCTTACTTCCCGCAGCAGCAGCAGCCGTCGCAATCTCAGCAACAACAACTACTACCCTCTCAACAGCAGCAGCAGCAGCAGCAGCAGCAGCAACAGCAGCAGCAGCAGCAGCCCCAAATCCTGCTCTTCCAGCCTCCATCCCAGCAACCGCCGTCAATCTTTGGACAACCGCCTCAACCACTCCAGCAACAACAGGCACCCGTCTGGACATTCGCCGCGCCCACGCCGCCGAATCAGAACCAAAATCCGTTGCCGCAGCAACAGCAGCAACAGCCGTCGCCGTTCATGCAGGTTAGCATGGCATTATAATAGCTGATGGTGATAACGATCCAGGATTTTTACGCGCTGAAACTTTGCCTAGGTGTCGGAGTCATGCGGTCGAAACCTTGACACAACTTCAACGCAGGGAAAGTCGGTACGCTCACGAGCGCACAAATACGTGCTCAAGTAGGGTTGCGCTATTTCGGAATGATGAAAAATCGTCGCATTCTCTTCAAAGACTCAATTCCTTGCGATGACGTGTATCTTATCTGAACAAGCGTTTGCATCCAAAATATCGCAAAATGGTTGGCCTAATTAACGAATAGAAAAACGCCGAGTTCGAAACAACGTAACCCTATGCTCAAGCGTGCTTTCCGCCTCAACACAGGCGTCACTGTGCCGTGTTTCATACACTCCCATTGCCGTGAGATGATCGAACGGTGATAGCGAATGTCGTGCTCTTCAGCCGAGCCCGCTTCCCGGTCTGCCAACACTTCCTCCACCGTCGCCACCGTCGTCGTCGCCGCAACAACAGCAACCACCGCAGCCGATTCAGCCGCTTCTCGTCGGCGGCAGCGGTGCGCCGCCGTCATCAACGCCCGCGACGCTGCTCTTCGTTCCGCCGCCGCCGCCGCCGCCCGCGAGACCGTCGCCACAGCGGGACGCTCAACAGCAACCGCAATTGCCTGAGATGCCACCGCCACCGCCACCGGCACAGCAACAACCGCAGATTGGAGTCGACACGACGGCGGTGCGCCGCTAGACTTACAAAGACAACATGATAACGAGCGCGGCAGGTGTCGTCGCAGGCCGCGAACGCATCGCTCGAGGCGTTCGGCTGCGGCTGGGATCTGTTGGCCGGCGCGTGTCACGACGTCTTCGCCCTGGGATGGTGCCAGGCCTGCCATAACTTTGGTGCGTTGGTAGATTTCACGGAGAGCGGTGTACATTGACCGGCGTCGGCAGGGCTCGGGTCTAGCGAATAGGCATTTCGGCGACGGGACCGCCGGATGACGCGCACAGACACATCTGGTTCATCGCATGTCGCATCGTGATTTCACGCGGCCTTATGTGTCCCCACCGGTTTGATTGCTCTCGCGGTCTCTCTCATCATCATCATCATCGTCGTCGTCGTCGTGTTCGATTCGCTACACATGATCGGTTGGAATGTCTGGCAACGAGATCGGCGCAAAAATCTCCTCGCACATTTGTTACGTGTCGTTGTGTGATGGCAATGTACAGTGGCACAGTTTCAGCTTCACTCATAATAAGAGACTGGCTAATTGGCATGCATGCTTTCAGGCAACTACTTCGTTCCGGACTGCAAGTGCGTCGTTCCCTCTGCGTCCTTCTTGTCGACTTCAGTCGCTCCACCTCATCTACCTCCGGCAGCAACCGCAGCAGCAGCAGCAGCAGTAATTCCGATGCAACAGCAGCAGCAGCCGCCGCAAAGCATTGTCGTGGTTGTCGGACGACCCGGACTACCGCCACCCGTTCCAAATCAGCAGCAGCAGCAGAAGACCCTCCGTCCTCTCCGAGTACGCATCCTGAAGAGAACGGCTCGCAAGATTTAGAGCATGCACTTCAGAGGGGGCACTTTCGAAAAGGAACGAGACAGAAACAATCGACCAATTCCCAGCAGAACGGGTAGAAGACAGTTGGGTTGAGTCGGAATTTCGCCGAATAAGGAGAAGTGTGAATAAACAAGTGACCGCACAGCAGTGGTTGTTGGCGAGATTATGGCTGACGGGAAGCGGAAGCACAATTGAGGACTCCTCCTCGGCGCGTTGCTCGAATTCCAGGCGCAGATAGCTAGATGTACGCGCATTAAGACGGTTTGTTGTGAAAAATACCGAGGCCTCAGACACAGTAGCGCCAGCAAGGCGGTGACCACGGCCCAAACGCTCCAGATGTCGACGGCCACTGCAAACGCCGTGCGTGGAATCGGCGTCAAAGAGATGGGGAAATCGGTACGCATGAAATTGTCGTGTCCAGGCAGCACGGGCTCCAGGAATTTCCATTGGAGCGCTCCGTTCATTGAGTAATTGAGTAGAAATAGGAGAAGTTGGCTGGAACGCACTTCTGTCATTCAACGACGCGAAGCACAGACCCCGTCATGACGAGAACTCCAGACGACGCGGCCTCGGGTGCCGGGAAGGTGCACTCGACGCCGAGCTCGACCCCGATCGGGAACATGGGCACCGCGAAGATTCCCAGTCCAGCGGACAAGAGAACCAAGAGCGCGGCTCGCCACCAGACGCCCGAGTCGTTGGACGTCCGTAGAAACTGTTATTGCAAGTGACGGTTTGCGTACGAAAACGACGAGACTGCACCAAATTCAGGGCCAGAGCGGTGAGTGCGAAGCACACTGCGCACGTCTGGATCACCTCGCGGAACTGAAAGCGCAATTCAGCGTCGTCATCATCGTGACGACACGCCCTCATGCAACACCTTTTTCGTCCTGTCCACATAGGAGCCGGCGAATAGCGAGGCCCCGGCGCCAACCAGAGCTGAAATCCCGACCAGCCAGCCGTTCACTGACTGAAGTTGCACGTCTTAACAACCTAAGCCGTTGAGGAATGAATTACGGCATATCCTTGCTGGACGAAGAACAAGTCAAGGACCACGAAGAAGGACCACTGCATCGCGAAGGACGACGCGAAGACGGCCAACAGGACGTAGAAGGCCGTGGAGGCGGTGAAGACCCGCTTCAGGCTTCGAACGAAACTCGACTCTTTCCCGTCGTAGGTCGACGAGGAGGACGACGAGGCGGATGGCGGCGACGGCGGCAGTCCAGGCGGTTTCACGGCCAGCGCCGTGACGAACTGAAGCAGCGCCACGACCAGCAGGACGCCGTTCACTTGGAGCAGGGCGAATGGCGACTGCGCCGTGTCGGCGTCGTGAATGAGGATGGACGGCGCGAAGGAGCCGATCGCGACGCCGACCTGTGAATTTCGAGTCGACTCGAGGGGGTGGGGAGGATTTCCGGCGCCCGTCTCCGGAGTGTAAAGAATTAGCGTTCTTCCGTAAGGCAACAACGACTGGGACAGGGCACTTTGCCAAAGAAGCGTCAACGCCCTACGGGATTCGCCGTGAACGAGAGCACGTTCGCAATGGCGCGCTGGTTGTCGGCGAACCAGTGCTCGGCGATCTTCGGCGACAGCACCAGGAAGAGCGGCTGCGCGGCGGCGGCGATCACGGAGCCTGGTTTCTATCGTCGGTATGCGCATTCACACAGCCGACAATACCGGAATGTAGAAGGTAGAATCTTGCCGTGTAGCTGTCGATCACTGGAACCGATGAAAGCGCTCGCAAGATCGCCCCGACGGTGTTCAAAGAGGAACCAAGCGTTAGCTGTAACGTATAGCACAGAGTTACGTGCGTGTTGCCAAACAAAAACCGACCGACCACCAGATCCCGAACCTATCAGTTACGTACATTCCTGCCACTCCTAGGGCGACGGAAACCGCCTGAAATAGTCCTATTATGTTCATCATATGCAGACAAGAGCACAACAAGACCTGAAAGATTTGACTAGTCATCAGAGGAACGGCACACGGGTCTCCGCCGCCCTCCAATTCCAACGTTGCGTTGAGATGGAGGCCGCAATAGAAGGCCGCCGTTGTGGTGCCTAATGGCGTGAAGACCATCCAAAGCTGAAACGCACGCGAGTGCATGCAGAGAATCAAAGGAAGAGCGGGAGCACCGTGGCGTTGGAGAAGGCGAGCAGCGCGGCGGAGGCGATCACCAGCCACCGGCGTCCGTAGACCCG
Organism: Bunonema sp. RGD898; assembly: GCA_014805405.1. NCBI lineage: Eukaryota > Metazoa > Nematoda > Chromadorea > Rhabditida > Bunonematidae > Bunonema > Bunonema sp. RGD898. Next base: position 10,674 of record JACMII010000420.1, read on the forward strand.
GTAGATTTGTCTGGAGAGCGTGCACCACATCATCCTGTTCTCGCCCTGTCGTTTCCCAGTCAAACGGTCAAGTTCGACTGTATTTACAGAACCGCCCGTTGACAGCCCTCGAACTGGGGACGATTCGGGGCATGATAGACGGACACGGTCCAAATCGGAAATTCTCCGTTTCTCGCACACCAGGAACCCAAACTGGCTGAATAGTTCGCTACCATGGATGGACTAGTAATAGGATTCAAGACAGGCGAGTTGACACTCCACGTAATCGGACGACGATCAAATTGGGGTCAAGTGCAAAAATGTTGAAGACTCGATCACACATCCATCCATACGCAGATTTGACGCAATACGTAAACCGAGATTTGGGGTCGTTTTCGGCACAATCCTACTCTTAAAAATCACCAACTTTGCGGACGCCGTCGAGGCGCATCGATTCGCCGGGCGATTTTCACCACCTCCATGACTCGTCGTCGTCGTCGAATTATTGGACAGTAGCGTCGTCCCGGCGGCGCCCGAAAAGGAGACACTTCGCCCATCTCCACCGCCCGTTCCTCGCCCGTCGTCATCCGTCTGTCGACACATAATGATGATGCTGCCCTTCCTGCCACGCACACACAGGATCTTGTTTTGTGTGTCTAGAACGGGAGGAAGTTCAGTGCTCGCAGCGGAAAACGTCTGGCGAATGAGAAAGAGAGAGAGAGAGAGCGAGACCGATTGCTTTCCAGGGCTTAGCACACTGAGAAAGAGCGAGTGTAATAGAGGCCTCACGGAGAGGGTGCGAAACGACGAACACTTTATCACGGCACGCCGCGTCGCGAGGCAGCAGAAACGAAGCGACGGGGCGAGAGCGAGGGAGATCGATCACACCCGAGTGAATGCAAAGGCCCGCGAGAGAGGGCGAGAGAGCGGGAGAGAAATGGCCAAGGACGAGACGGGGCGACACACACGAAGAGAGAGAGTTTTGACGTCGAGAAGGCAACGAAGTGTGTGCCATGACACTCGGAAGCGCGAGAACGGGGATGACGATGATGGGAGACGGACCCTCATGAAAGGGGAACGAGCTGCCGGAAAGAGAGGAGGTCGTGGGAAGTGACAAGAGAGCGAGAGAGAGGAGTGGAAGAAGAAGGAACTGGAAACTAGTTACTAGGTCCTGACAGAGTAAGTGATTCCCCTGAGCAAACAATACAGGTACGGCTCATGATAAAGCACGACATATTCGTCGAGGAGAAGATGAAGCATAGCAACTGACTGGATTACATTCCCCTTTGTGAGACTACATGTTGGCTACTAAAAAGGAAACTGTGCGGAGGGGAAAGCGAAGGGAGAGACGATAAGCAGCAAGAACGGGGGCTTCCGGGCCGGATTGCACACGCACAGATGGCGGTGACGCATCCGCCCACATGCTTCGATAGCGTCCATGATAAATGAGAAGACAATGGATGGAGGACGGGGCAAACAAACGCACCCCGTTCGCATCCATAAAATGGCCGGTCGTCATGGCAACAAATCAGGCATTGCGATGAGATGTTGCCGCAGACGAGGAAAAGTCAGCAAGAAGCCATTGTCATGTCAGTGTGGCATCTCTCCCGGTTGACAACAGCCACCCATCGCTCATCCTTGTCTGACACACCCCGGTCGAGTAGAGCGACACGCGAACGAAAGGAAACAGAGGGGAGAGATGACGGAAGCCGGGGTGGCGGCGCCGCAACTCTAATCCCTCTTCATTCTGCGAGAGAAAGAGTGTGACCTCGCCGATGCGAGATTTTTGACGCCCGCCACCGGTGCTGCTGCAAGGAAAGAGAGAACCGCAATTGTTGACAGACACGGCCGTGGCGGGGGATTAGACGCAGCCGAAAAGGGACACGCAGCCGACAAGACACGGAAATATAAACTGACGAGACGGAAAGAATTAGGGCCAGAGAACGAGGAGAGCGAAAACAGAGCACGCAGCAGATTGCAAAATGCGCGCCGGTCGAATTAGACTGGTAATAGACGAGAAACGTCTGATTTCGTTATGCGAGGAGCAGTATCATGTGGCGATTACCAGGCAGAAGACTCGTGCGAGTTCCGCATTGTCGATGACATGAGTTGAAGTGTTGCATTAGTTAAAAGACAACCAAATGCACCTGGGGCTGGAAGATTCTCGGTTTTGACGACTCGTCCGCCTGAGCCACTTTGTCAGAGCGTTTCGTTTCCCCATGCCGAACAATACTGGCAAGGTCGCTCGGCTCCAGGTTGCAGTCGTCGCGGTTGGCGACCGGCTTCGACACAAGATGAAAGCAGACGTCGGTGGTGATGCGAAAATCCAAGTCCGGGATTGAGAAATCAACAATCAACACACAATGTACCCGAGGGCAAAATGTACACCTCCAAGTCAAACGCGTCAAAATACGTGACCCAGCGCAAATCCTGGTGCCACTCGAAGAAACCTTGCCCATCTTCTGTTGCGCGAATCATTCCTACGATGGTATTTTTTCAGCCCTTTTCGCATCGAACACGATGCACTCGTACCGACCCCCGAGCATCGTCAAGGGATGCGCGGAGGGATACGACCAAGCGCAACAGGCGTGCGGCGTGTTCCAAGATCAGTACGCTTAAAATACCTGTCTGTCAATATGAAAACGCCTAGCCAAGAACTGGTGAACAGGGCTATGGAGTGTATCGGCGGCAGTCGGCCGGTCGCCATCAAGGCTTGACTGAACGAGTGACATGGAAATGCACGCGTTGCAGCAGTCGCCATCTCGATCGCAAAGTGATGGTGACGCGTCCACGAATCCGTGGAAGCCCCTCCCGTACCACTACTGTTGGACTGTCGACGTTCCGAAAGTGATTTCCGCGCTGACCAGGCATCATGGGCGGTTGCCCTCGACCGCGGAAGTTGTCAAGGCGGCCATTCGAACGGTAAACATTCCCTGTCGACGGGCATCGAGTGTATAGTTAAACGCAGGCAATCACGAATCCGGCCCTCTGCACGTTGGTCATTGGCGATAGCCTCTCGCGCAAGAACTTTATGGAGATGACGAAAGACGCCTTCGATGCCATCCTCGAGGAATGCGAGTCCGCGGGCATCGTCCGTAACGCAGAGAACAAGGGCTACGTCTACGAAGTCGCCCAGAGATTCTGGTATGCGTGCTGGGAGATGTTGTTCGTTCGCCAGCCTGCGCTTTCAGCATTAGCGCACGCGCCGGCCAAGGAGCGACGACGCATCCGATTCGCGAGGCGCGCTACCCTGACTGCAGGGGAAAGATCGAAAGCGAGCTCGACGAAAGCGAATGGGAGAGCGCCGCGAGCAGTGGCTGGCAACTCGAGCTGATGTATCGGAGGCGTGTGCCGCACGCCGAATCACGCAGTCGAAGCAAGACGGTCAAGATCAAGGGGGTGGAGGAGACGTCGAACGAAAGAGGTGACCGGAGAAGCCGGTTGCACGCCTCTGCTATATTTCCAGGGAGCTACGACGGCTCTAGCCAGAGCAGCGATCGCACACCATCGTCGTCCAGCCACAAGGACAACATGGAGACAGGAGGCACTCGTTCCGCGTTTCCGGTTCGTCGGCTAGACAGGATTCCCGAGACGAAATGAATTGCTAGGTACTTCCTCGAGCCATGTTCGGCAGCATCGACAACGACGGCTCGCCGACCGTCAAAAAGGTCTGTGACTTCGGACGGTTGATGATGCGTATGTAAACGACAGTGGCCCGTTCTGCCCAGAGTCCCGTTGAAGCGCCGCTCCACGGATGCCGTCGCCGCAAAGAGCAGCAGCACAACGCTTGGAAGCAACAAACGATCGATGGACGACTTCGAGCGCTACATTTCGCTCATCAAGGAGATGGAGTCGCTGAACGACGGTCGTGAGAAGAGGGGGCTCCAGCGTCTGTTGGTTCCCGAGTTCTCCGACTTTTGGTAGAAGAGTTATCTCGGTTGTTGCGCTGAAATGCACTATTCTCTTCCGAATCAGCCCCCGTGTGTTCACGATCTCCGTGACGTGCGGTGTGGCGAGGAGCACGACAGTCGGGTGGTGCACGAATGAAACGAATGAACGTAGGATATTGCCGGGGGTGGCGGAGTGCAGTTTCGACTTTCTCCGCGAAATTCACGGTATCGATACAGATCTGTGAGCGGAACCAGGATATTCGGAGAAGACGACCGAGAAGGCCTCGCGTTGACTACGGTAGTTTTGTGGATTTCTCGACGAAACGCTTCTACAACGGGATGAGCGTTCAGTTTCCCCTCTTCTCTTCCAGATCCGATCTTCACCATCCTACGGTGATGTAACAGTGTGCGACTATACAGATTGTACAGTGCTATGTAAGAGAAGATATCACAGTCATGCGAGGTTCGATAGAGTTTCCTTCCCCTATCGTCGGTCGGACGCTGGGACGACTGAATTTATAGTCGGTCCGATCTTCGCAGTGGTTGCGTCCCCTCCAACTCCGCTGCTCTCCGTCACCCGGGTCTGGTCAATGCTGATGCGAGACAAGGAGCACCTTCCGCCAAACGTCACGACACGGACGTAGAGTCGAAAGGCGGCGCGACGAAAGTGCGGAATGCAGGCGAACAGGACGGCCGCCTGTAGTTTTGCGCACATACGTCACGTGGGCACTAAGAGAGCAGGAACCTCGAAGAGAGGCTGAAACGTGGAGACGAGCAGAGCGTACGGATAAGTTGCAGCGAACGTGTCGGCACTGAAACGGTGGTTGAATTTAAAAGGTCTAAGGAGACGCGTAGTTGGGTGATATTCGGAGGGATAAAAACGGGTAGAAGTGAAAAAGTTCAACCAGAGCGTTTCGGATTCGACGAAAACCGGTCAGTGATGTGCTCTAAAACTGGAAACGCACTCTGTGTCGTCAGATTGTTAGAATCGGGCTGCGAAGAAAGCTTTCGTTTGAAGAAGTACTCGGAAACCTGACTGCAAGGTTCGCATCTCTCTTCTTTGCTTGAAGTGCTGCGTGCAAGTTGGGGGTTTGCGACGGTTGACTTCATTCGAGAATGGAGAAGAGGCGCTTTAAGACGCTCGTATGCATGGAAAGGTAAATTTTTTTATCAAATAGCCCTTTTCGAATGATCTTTGCAAATGACGTTTGCTAGGGAACAGAACGGTGCAGTGTAAAATCCAAATGCATACAACGCCGGTCACGAAAGACGTTTTCGACAATTCGCAGTCGACCATGTGTTCGTCAATGATTGTTGAAGAGCATTTTGCTGACCTCATGAAGAGTAGCACAACCGTAGCAAAGGCGGCGCCGATCATCACCAGCTGGACGGCCATCTCGACGACGAGCGCACGAATGTAGATTCGATGGTTGAGCATGCTCCGCTTCGAGGCGCTCAACTTGCTCAGGCGGCGCATCCTTATCACGCAGGTGATCATGAACGCCATGAGCGGCACGTAGACCAGGCCGACCGTGCAGCCGAAAACCAGGAGGAATGCCAACCAGCCTGGCCAGTTGTCGAACTGGGCGTACGAGACGACGCTCATTGACGGATACGCTTGGAGGATGACCTTCTCGAGCTGAAAGTCCGTGAATGGTCGGTGATTTGCCAACATTTCTACGTCGTTTTATCGTTTTTTACTTCGCCGACACTGAAGCCGCGCACAATGAGTTTTGGTGGTTAGAGTTCCCCCGTTCAATTAGTTGGTATTTGTTTTTTTATGGAAAACATCGTCATTCGCTGTCAGTTTTGCGAACAGAACGGGCGGTGAAATTCCTTGACACCTAACCTGCTATTCATTCAAGCGCTCAGTGCCAACTCAATGGAGTCATTGAGGACGACTCTCATGTTTCTCACGTTAGAAAACTTTTTTCGTTCTCATTCTTATGATGAGAACAAATGCGCTCCCACGAAGGCATGAATGCGTGTGTGCGTGCCCAAACCAAGCGGAGCACAACTGATTGATGAGACAAAAGAAGAGCTGCAAAACAGCTTGGCGGTATCACTTTCCGCCCCCGCCCCAGAAGACGATGCGGCGATGACATCTAATACGCACAAACTCTTCTTACATTACTCAGCGTCGTCGCGTCGAGATAGATCTTGTAGTTGGCCGGGAAATACAGCGGACAGACGACCAGGATGGCAATAAGCGCATAAATTAGGTTGAGCATCAGGAAGAAGGGCACGGATCCCCATTTCTCGTAACATCGTTCGATCGATGCCAGAGTCTCCGAGCCGTAGGGTTGACGCAACGCTTCAGAGCTGAGTTTTCTGTTTTACAACAGGCGAGCATGTGAAAACCGATAGAAGAAGCTGCCCGCGAAGCTGACGAACGTCGCTAATGTCGGCATGAAGCTGAAGAGAAGCGTGCAAACGTAGGGCGGCAGGGAAAAACGGTTCGCGTAGACGAAGATTGACGATGATAGAGAGGTGGGCTGAGTGGGATCGGAGAGGATGTAGAACGAATAGCTCGACGTGAGACATTCGTTCGCCAGCGTGGCCCAAAATGTAATGGAGGCGATGAAGCACTTGTAGGAGCGCATCGTGGGCGGGCTCTGAAATTTCCAATGACTACGACTGTCTCTCTATTGTTCTCAATCTTGCAAAGTAGTTAGTGCGCGCACGCGCGTCCCTAGTCGCCGTAAAACTCGTTTGTCGGACGAGCTTGCGACCTGAATGGCAAGAACACGAGACGAACTCACGGAGTGCATGATAAAGATGACGATCAAGATGCCGAGGACACTCATAGGATTCGACAGTCTGGCAGGAGTCGTCAGGTCGATCGGGTAGATCGACTTTGTGCCCATTGTGTTGTAAAGCGTCGCTTCTCTAAACTTCGCGCTCGTGATGGCCGTTTTTCAAGTGAACTTTTACCGCGACTTCACTCTACTGTAGCCTCACGAGAGTCGTCAAACCGAGCGTTCACGTGGTGAAGGCGCGCAAGTCTGCTGCCTCTGCAAGCCCACCGCTGAGTTACGCCCCTTGTTCTAGCGGCAATCTGTCACGGCCGGAATTTCTTCACCACGTTCCGACCTCCCTGCCCTTGAGGCGCCAATTAGGGGTTCCGGTGGCTACAAAGCAGGTGACACGGTGACGATGGTGGTGGTGGTCTAAGAACGGGAAAGGAGCAAGGAAAAAAGATAGACAACGCTCAACGACAACTTGAGATCGAGTGCATGTTTGTCTTCGTCTCAGTCCGTTCGTCATTAGCATCGCAGAGGAGCAAGGGCGAGAGGCGGAGGGGAAAGATAGCCTCTAACAACGACAGCTTTAGAGGAGAGGGCTAATATGTCTGTTCTCCTTCCATTCTTGGTACAACCGCCACCGAAGACGAGAGATTTGCGGCAAAACGGGGTGGAAATGTTGGGTCCAACGGGGACAGAAGTGACAAGACGGCCGCACTGTGTGCAAGCATGCGTCCCCGAGAGAAACAGCAAAACACAATTTTTTGAACCGGCACGTAAGCAGAAGAGAAACGTTGGCGAACAAACGGGTGGAGCGAAGAGGAGCGACTCACAAAATGAAGACATGAGAATCACTCGAAACCAGCTAGTTTGCCAGTTTGAAGATTGGAGTCGCAATGGTTCTCGTTCGAATTGATGCGCGCAGCAGTCGGCATTTCTTCGTCGTCAATTGCGCTTTCTTGCTTGATAATACTGCTGCGGCAACGCAGCCCACTGGCGGGCAAGTGTGCAACCTCTTTGCGCCGCCACACGAGAGCTGAATTGGCTCAGGGAGCGCACAGACTTTTGAGGCATAGTGATTGCAATTGCAGCAAAACCGGGTAGCGAGAATGTCTGTCAAGACGCGGAAACACTGCCTATTGAAGAGAAGTCACCGTTAAATGCGTCTGAAGGTGATGTGGAGAGAACTGTCTATTGAGAAAGAGCAATTGCTCGAGATGTCTGAGGGTGACGTGAGAGAACTCTTCCCTTTGAAGAGAGTTACTGTCCATAGAGGATCAGATATCCAGACAGCAGGCGGTAGAGAAGGCCACACTGGGAGTCGAATTGGAGCCTGATCGCAGTGCGTATATGCATTGTGTGAATCGATTGACTCGGTCGCTTGAGATCAAGGAAAACAAAGAAAGTGATGATGATGAATCATGCAGTCGTCTCTTTCGCTGAAGAGCAATCGATCACTTGCGCGACGAACAGATGTCGCGCGTTTGCCACAGCAACGTCCTGTTTTCGTCGCTGTTCCTGCGATGTCTCCTCCACATTCAATGCACACGTCTCGACGACGGACGTCACCTGCCTC